>JAQFZC010001565.1:0-29006 GCA_034695205.1 Dicyrtoma fusca | reverse complement strand
ACATTTTCAAAAAGGTCAAAACTAGAAATTAACATTTTCAAAAAGGTCAAAACTCGAATTCACATTTTCAAAAAGGTCAAAACTCGAAATTTACATTTTCAAAAAGGTCAAAACTCGAAATTTACATTTTCAAGAAGGTCAAAACTATAGAAATTACTGCTTTCAAATAAGTCAAAACTATAAACTAACAAATTTTAAAAGGGTGTAAAACTTTAATTATTGCCATTTCGAAAGGGTTAAACCATTCCTTCACAAATAATGACCGTGATAGACATTATTACATTGATTACCTATTTCATTAGCAACGTTTTGCAATTTGTCACGTGAACGACTAATAAGAACGACGTTAAGACCTAGGCGACCCAACTCCTGTGCATAAGCCTTCCCAATCCCGTCCGATGCGCCCGTTACCACTGTAATAATACCACAAAAATGTCTGTTTGAACAAAATAGACTATAATTTATAGTTAATATTAATTCAATCAGAAGAGTTTACTGCCACTTGACTTACGTGCCCACTTTCCCATTTTCCGGAGGTCAGTGTAATGACCCAGCATCGGTCCAATCCATGTTGTGTAAAAGGCCATCGTAAGTAGAGGGATTTGATAAATGGCAATAAAAAGGGTCAGCAAGA
The DNA here is from genome assembly GCA_034695205.1 of Dicyrtoma fusca. Taxonomy (NCBI): domain Eukaryota; kingdom Metazoa; phylum Arthropoda; class Collembola; order Symphypleona; family Dicyrtomidae; genus Dicyrtoma; species Dicyrtoma fusca. Next base: position 28,372 of record JAQFZC010001565.1, on the reverse strand, counting down.
GTCCAACCCATTCTAACCATGACAGCCCACACCAAGTCAAACCTCGAACTGCACTACCATAGCTTATCAAAGTATCCAACTGTAATTAGTAATTAGTAATTAGCAATTCAAAATATCTGAATTCACAAAATTCTCCTTCAGTTGTCACAGAATAACAGAATAACTTGATTGCTTCTGAATTTGAAACTTTACTTACCATAGTCCACCAAACTGTAGTTCTCTGGTCTTTAATAAAATAATTGTTGATTATAAATTACAACATTTCCTAAATTCAAAACGTGATACTTTTTCGCAGTTATTTTGTGTTTTTACATTCAACGTGTCTTCAAATAGTTCAAACTGATAGTCTTGACAAAAAATGGAGCTCCTCTAATGATAATCATAGTGTTAAGTAAATTTGGGTAAACTCAACTTTTACAGCCTAATTTTATGACTCAAAATTTCCCTCACCTCTCGAATAATACGGTCGGTCCAAGGTCGGTTCATGTACGTAAAGTGAACGCACGTACAAAGGAATAATTAATCACCTTGCGTATGATTTTACTTTAAATAAAGAATATAATTAAGGACGTACTTCACATTCGGTAACAAACAACAACGTGTGACGTTTGAGTTGAGTATTTAGAATTTATTTTGTATGCGATGCGATGCATTGCTATAGATAAATTATTATGATTATTTAATTAATCTGTCAGTATTTCCTTTATAGCGTGTGTTAACTCAACTTAAAGGAGTAGAGTGAACAATCGTGATTTATTAATAAGGCGTAGATGGAAGAGTTTACGTAATTATATTTGTATATAAAAATATTGTGAAACTTCACACTCGCTAAATAACTTGTTAGGGTGCTAAAAGTCAACAAAAACAAAAGCGTAAATTGTATATAAACAAGAGTGGGCTTTTTATCTCCAGAAATAATTTGGTTTATTAAAAATTATGGGCAAACTGGAAGACAGTATCAGAATCTAGACCCTACTCGAGCAGAACGATCAAAAAACTGGATCATTAGCTAATATTTACATACCTCATTATTTAACTGTAGTTCTCATGCTGAGTTTTAGTGCATACCTAATTTAATTATTGTACGGTGAGTAACAAAACAAAATTACAAATATTTCAGTATTTATACATTATAATTTACATACTTTGTTACAGATAATAGAATGGTACGATATTTTACGTACGTACAAAGCATCTATGTACCTATATGTAGTATTTATACATAAATATGTTGTTATTATTGTATTTTACGATTAATTTAGCATTGCAGGAGAGGAAATCCTTCACAAATTTTCTCACTGCCCATGTTCAACGCGTGTAGTTAATCGAGTTACATATTTTTTAGTGTCTCTTCTGTTCTACACAATTCCAAAAGACGAGAGAACAACGGAAAAACAACCAACTTTTTAACCAGTCAGAGGCATTACATATCGTGGGTAAAGACGTATTGTGGCGTAAGTCCAGTCCCCGCTTAAAATCACTGCTAAGAAGGATTTTTGTTCCAAAAAATGCAACACCTTTTTGACTTTCTACACAAATTTTAACGCAGTCCATACACTTTTTACACGCAGGCAAACAAGTGATTTTTAAAACAGGTATTAAAATGGTTAAGAAGGTATTAACGAAAAGTTGTACTTGATACACAATGCTGCTAGTAGTAACCATGTTTTTATGCCGCAATTATGTATTTATAAGTTGGTACTCAAAGCCAACAGCGTAATTATTAACAACTTCGTAATACAACTAAACTACCAATAAGCATACCTAAGTACTATGTATTATACAGTCTAGATGTTGGTCTTACATATCAGTATTGCTGAAAGATACGCCTAAATTAATAATACAAAACGCATAAACATTTCCGGTGTTAAGTTCGTTAAATAAAATTAAAGACTTAAGTGAAAGCCCAATTCATGGGACGTGCAAAATTAGGTCGAAGTCGAATAATGATGATAATGTCTAATTTCTAAAGGTATGGAAATATAATAAATAAATATGTCTCATAAAATAACAACCATGCTATATTAAAGACATTAAAAGCTCCTAGTCTGAATAACTTATGCATAATGAATAACCTAGATAATTAAAACATATTCTGAAATACTTTAAGTACTATTAGATTAAATTATATATTTCAACCCTTTTTGCATTTAATTCTTTCCATTACGAACCGATGTAACTTACTTTATTAATTGCAGGGCTACTAAACTTCCGGACCTTAATTATATGTCTCAAAAATCAATAAATAAAAGGGAGCATTAATTTACATAGGTACATTATTTTATAATCATTTACTTACATTTTATCATTTTAGTAGTTTCAGTGAGTGTAGGACAGCATACTTCACATCTGTCCAAAGTTACTGCCCACGTTACTTAGCAAGTCCACAGTCATACGATTTGGGCATTTATCATAATATATGCCTCCGTTGTATTGGTTTGGTTGGTCGCAGAGATATTTTCTTATCCAATGCTAGGTGTTTCAAAGAGATGTTTTCAAAAAAATTGAAAATTTTGAAAAGGGACGTTCATGGGTGGATCATGGTCAAATGGGTGGAAATTTTGAAAGCACAATACTTGAAGGAATCGTTTTAATAATTCCTCTATAGATACTGCAAGTAGTAAAGATGCTTACGTTTTCAAAATATAAAGATGTAAGTAGAACCGTATATAGATATCAAAAAAATCCTATAGTTAGCCCTTTGCGCATGAAGATTTTTGAGATAGGCAGTTTTTTTATTAAGTGTACGGATACTGAGATAAAAATTATTGTTTGTTTTTACATTTACCTAGTTTTTTCGACTACGGGTGTCACAAATTAAAAAATTTTAGAGCCAAAATGCATCTTAGGTGATATGCTATCCATAGTATAAAATTGGTATTTCAAGGTTTGTCAAATTTTGGCCGCCGGAATGAGAAAAACGGACTCTTACTACAATCATACGCATTTACTTAAGCATCATAAGCATTAATAGCACAGATGCCAAGTGGTTCAATAGTACTAATTTAAGTAACCATATAGAAAAATTGTTGTATGCCATGCAGAGCACATAATTTAATATGTACATGCCTAACAGCGTGTCATTTATCTGTACTAAAATTAAGAATATTAGAGCTCACGTTACTGTACATATGTATTTTACATAAGCAACCCAAATGCAAATAGCTATTATCTTTATTGCTTTTTTAAAAACTCCATGCTTGATTCTACTTCAACATTCAATGTATAACTAACAAACTCATCTCTGTTACTCAGCATTGCGTACCACATAGGCAGTTTTTGTCTTTACAAAATATATTAGCATTCACTTGTACAAATACCAAATAATAAATCAATTTGGTATTACATTCCGTACCTGTTTCTTTAACTCACAAAGTAAAATATGCATGCTTCGTAAAAACAAAAAAACACAGCATACACAAATATATTAGTATTACATAAACCGCCACCATTAAGTTAAGTTATAATAATCAATAATATGCATAATATGCAATGGTTGTACAGACGTACAGATATTCTAGTAATATTCTTGTAGGTAATATACAGATATACTAATAGTACACATTTAACTATATAGGAGCTATATACGTTCATCGGTATTACGTCTCAGTATTACTTAAATTACTGGAGTATACGGCTAAAATAGTAACAGAAAAAGCAAAAGCGTTTCCGCGTTTGCTAAACTAAAGGGCCACTTGAAAACCCAATTCATGAGACCTAGGTCGCGGGTAAAAGCTTCGAAGTTACCTCGAATAATTGGGATATCGGGCAATTCATAAATGTATGGAAATATAATAAATAAGCAAGTATGCCTCACAAAATTACAATCATGCTATATATGCATTGGATGTGTACATTCAAAGCTTCCATGGAAAATAAGGGAATTTTCTAATCGTAATAATTCACTTAACGAGTAACCTACATAACTAAAAGGTACACATTATATATTGAAATAATTTGCTTACTATTAGATTCAAATTATGTAATTATATTTCACAATTGTTGACCCTTTCGTCTTCACACTACGAGCTGAAAGACCTCAAATGGTTTTGAAAATGAATTACTACACATGTGGTCCTTAATTCATAATTGTGTCTGCCTAAAAGACGAATAAATAAAACTAAACTAGGTGGCATTAATAACTTTCAACTATTATACTTTACTCACTCTTTAATATTGTTGGTAGTTATTTAGTAGTTTCAGTGAGTCAAAGGCAAGACTGGTCACATCACATTTGCCCACAGTTGACAAAAGCTGTAACTTCCACCTACTTCTGTTAAAAAGAATGTTTACAAAAAGGACATACCAATATTTCAGCGAATTTTTTAAAATCAACGCACGCTTTGCTATCCTTCCATTTCGATGGGATGAAGCCAACTCACAACTAATAATAGTACAAAAACGGATATTTTTCGTAACCTGGTACATTCATGTCCTCTGGATACTGACACAGGCCATTTTGAATATAACATGCATTACCCGTGGACTTATAAGTGGGGATCGGCACATTTCGCAAATCCTCCTTGATTTACTATTTGCAGTGGCATATGGAGCTTTGACTGGATTACATCTAAACACTTTACTTCACAAGTCCCGTATAGTCTCTCTTATCAATGGCTACTTCCGCCTTGACTACATTTTAACAAGTAATAATAAACTTAAATAAAGTCTTTATCTCTTACAGCAAAAATTATTCAATTTGTTGTAAAAATGTTATAAACTAACTATAATTCAGTGTGATGTTTTTGACAACAGAAAAATATTCCACTCGGAACAACCTTGAACGGCAGAAAAAATTATTAGGGTTCAAAATACACTCAGATGGATGTGATAACTTAATTCAGCTATTCAACTTGCAAACAATTACATCCGCTTTTGTGTTACTATTTCTGTTTCTCGCCAATCCTTATGATTTACGATACTTTTTGTCATTTATAAGAGAAGAATATCGAAGCTGGAAGATTATTTCCATCTATTCTTTCGTGGAATTTTATCACGGTGTTGGTTTTAGCCTCAATTTTTATTTATACTTAAACATTATGCTAACCTACAGCAGATGTACTAACTATTGGCTTAAACAACTCACAGAGTAAGGACTATTTTAAACATACTTAGTCAAATGTAAATCAAACATTACCGCTAATTAGGTAGTAGGCTTTACAGTTAAAATGTTTGATTTGTTATTATTTATTTACCTTATACGCGTTTAGATTGGGATCAACATCAAAGCTACACCCACGCCAAGTGTTTGTAATCTACAAGCAAATGAAACTGCTGAATATGCAATACAACGAGTGCATGGCTAATGTCCTGATGCCTGCATTTAAACTTTTTAACTTTGTAAATCATATTTTGTCCACGTACGCTGTTGTGCACTACCACAGCATCATTCCGATTTGGGCATTTCTTCTACATGTCTGTGTTGTAGTGGTTTGGTTGATCACAGAACTCTTTTCATATCCATTGCTAGGGCAGGTGAATGATTTGAGTGTGAAATTTCTCAGATCATGGAGAACGAAGATGGGAAGGAGTAAGGCTGGAAGAATTGAGCTGAGGGCGCAAGCACCGCTCGGAATTAGAACAGGCTCCATTTATTTAATGAAGAAAACTTCCATCTTGTATATTCTCATGGGCATTTCCAATTCCATAGTCAATCTTTCATTAGTGATTTGAGTCGAACACAATGATTCACACGCTTGATCATGTAACAAGTGAAGGAGAGCTGTTCTAGACATGTTTTAGATATAGGAATTTATAAGCACATAGAAGAAGTTTGTACTTTCTCCAATTTTCATTTTCAAAAATGGTTGCTATAGGCTCATCAGAACCGATGTTACAATTTTCTACTCCCACGTCCGCTATCGAGTTCCTGATAGGGCTCACTACTCTCGAACTTCACCTGGAGGGAATCGCAGTCCTTACTATGCATCGTCGGCGTACTAGGGCACTCTAGCATGGTAACCCACAGCTTCTAGATTACCGTAGTCATACAATGCTATATGAGTACTGGGCCTTGAAAGAGACCACACCCTTACAGCCGTCTGATAGCAGAATGTTAACTTCAAAAGTTAAAAAATACCTAATTACTACTTTAACGAGAGAAGACTAGAAGCACAATCTGTCGATCATAGCTGGCACGTGATGTAGTCTGGCTGCAGCCCATAAAACAGCATTCTCAGGTAGTGGTACGCACATAGAGTCGAAACGGTAGTGTCAGCAAAACACACCTCTTCTTCCCGTGTCCTTGGTTTACATGCCACCGTTTTTTAATGTGTAATCTACGCAATTCTACTTTCAGCCAAATGGCTGACTGGTAAGGTTCAAAACTGTATCATAAGCATTTACAGTGATGGTCTTAGCTTACTTGCAGTATTAGGAAAAGACTCGACTACCTCTAGTCTGGTGTTTGAGTGTCACATTAGTCTTAACTTACTTGCTTTTAGCAATACAATACAGCTATTTTGGATACCCAGTCACTCAGGTCGTCGTGAAAACGACGAAGCTGATTGAATACTAAAGGCATCTTATGTCGACCTCGAAGCGCGAGCGCATCTTGCTTATTCAATCCCTGTAGCTACCTCTTTGGTCAACTTGGCCGTGCGAATACAAGTCCACAAGGCACACACAATGAGGTAGCTCCAAATTTCATCTTGCGCACAATCAAAGAGATGGATTTCCTCGCCCGGGTATAGCAATTACTCTCTTTTGCCTTACTCACGCTTGCGAATCAAGTGGCTGGTCGAAGTTTTCACTGGCCACGGTAGCTTCTGGGCACACATGCACAGAATGAGGTTAACTGAGTCACCTATCTGTCAATTCTGTGAACAGGTAGCAGAGACGGCCTAGCATTCCTAGCAGAATATCCGAGGTTCATTATCAACAGAAACGTGAGACCGGGTGCTTGTATCCTCACCTTGGAGTCCTTATTAGCGGCTTGTTCAAGTGACTTATTGACTTGACTTATTTCATTGCAAAAGGTGGCTTTGTAAGCAGCCTAAATTAAAGCTATTTAGTTAAGGGTTGACTGCAATATACCTTTTGATGGTCTGAGTGACATTTCGCGAACCAAGTGTACTGGAAATCCCTTTAATTGCATACATACAGTTTTCTAGAAACATACGCATTTACTTGAGCATAAGCATTAATAGCAAAGACGTCAAGTCGTGTCAAGTGGCTCAGTGGCATCCACCAATTTAAGTACCTGTTAGCTAAACGGTTGTGTGCAATATAGAGCACAATTTATTACCTGTCTAACAGCGTGCCAATTATATCTTACAAACTTAAGGAAAGTTGAACATACAATATACTTCTTTTACATAAGCAGCCCAAATGATATTGGCTGTTATATTTACTGGCGGCTTAAAAACTTCATATGTGATTCTACTTGAACATTCAATGTATAACCAACAAACTCCCTCTTAAAACTTAAACTGTTTCACCAATATTCTCGACGTTAAAAATAACTAAAAATTATTGCGTAACACATGAGTAGCTTTTATCAGAGTTATAAAATATGTATTCGCATTCACCTGTACAAATAATAAATCACTTCGGTTTTAACTTCCGTACCTGCTACTCGAGCCCAGAAAGTAAAATAGACATGTTTATTAAAAACAGTCACACTTTCTGCATATACGAATACATTAGTGTTATAATTCACCATTTAAAAAAATGTTTTAAAAAATATAATATATTCCATACCAACAAACAACAGTCAGAATACGGAAATGATAAAAAACAATTAATTCAATATCTGCACCTGTCCCAAATACCTAATCACCTGTACAGTCCAAGTTAAAATACATTTATTACCTACTAATTGCTCGATTTAGTACCCTTAAAACGGTGATATAAAAGAAAATTTATTTAATATGAGCTTTTGTATCACCGATTATCAGTTACTAAAAATACACATTTAAAATATCAGCAGCAGCAAAAATATCAACTTGAAACAACAGAAATTGACGATTTTCTAACCCAACTAACTATACTGGACTATTATAATATAACCCACCACTCAGTCACCGTATATGGTGACTGACTATGTTCTAAGATTCCTAGTTATAATACTCTATCTGCCTGTATTTTCATTTCTCCTCGTTCAAAATGTCCTGTAGGGTATTGCGATCTAACTACCGGTAGATTATCTCCTGTATTAATGTTAACTGATCTATAATTTAGCCTTTCTAATTTATGAAATTTTAATTCTTTCCATTCACACATTTTTTAATAGTATTTATTTCAAATTCGGGTCTTGTGGATTACAATTTATTATCTTTTATTTTGTGTATAGCTTTCGATCACGAGCAAGAATATTATTGTTATCGCTTAGTATGAACAAGGTCCTGATGAAGATCACAGCTCGTGATCGAAAGCTTGACACAAAATAAAAGATAATAAATTGTAATCCACAAGACCCGAATTTGAAATTTCTAATTTATCTTCACTAACTGCAAAAGAATGTTTGAATAAATTAATTGATTTCAAAATGAAATTCTTTTGATTAACTGTTAAATTGTTACCGACTTTAATGTCTTCTAGTGTAAACGGTTTTCGAACTACTGGAGTTGGGGTTGCTTTTCCTGGGCCAAATCTTTTGCTTCTACTTCAATTGCTTCTTCTTTGATTTGTTCAAACGTCCCGATATATCAAATCCTCGATAAACAAATTTGTCTTGATGACATATTTAGAATTCACATCTTAGCTTTTCCATTTTCTTTATTTACTATCGGTTTTCCTATTGACAATCCTGGTGGTATTTTCTGCTTATCAAATTGAACTAAAACATTACAATCATTATTATTTGCATTGTACGTTTCTACTTCAATTACCTCAAAAGATCTCGGCATTATTTCACATGGTTGATTAGTAAATACTGATACACTCCGGACGTTTTGATTTCTTTCTTCTTCTAATTCTGTATTCACGAACTGTTCATTATTCACACTGTTAACTGTTTTACTTTGAACTGTAGTTGTTGAAATTTTGAATTTCGACTACGTAGCTATTAATAGGATGTAACAAAATTTGATTAGTTTCAAAATTAATAACTGTTCAATGTTTCCAATTAAATTTGCGTCTCACTGACATTAAAGTTGGCATCTTAGGAATAATGGCAAAGTAACTGTAATTAACGTGATCTGATATCTTATAAAAAATTCGTGTTAATCTTTTATAATATTGACATGGACTTTCTGTAAACTGAAAGCATTTCCTCTTTTTATATTCTCTAAATTTAATTGACCCTGGACCGTTTGACTTTGCCATAAAATATCTTCTAAAACACCTCAGTGGCCTTCATGTTTATGGTGCTGGCTATATTTGAGGTAACTGCGCAGAAAGTAGCTGCTGAGTGCTAGTCGACTCAGACAGATTGGCAATAGCCTGAGTGGGCGGTGTAGAGCACTCTTCAATATTAAGCGCAGCCATGGCTGTTGCCAGCATGGGGAGAAACACAACTAATATTACCTCCTGTATCATTCACTGCGTCAACACTATAATCATTTAGTAAAGTCAAACAAATGAACATGTCCGATGGATTGTTTGCTTTCTGTAACAATCTATCATACGCAAGTTCTAAATCTGAGTTTGCTGCCCCGACCCTTTTTTATGCATTCCTTATCAGCGGAACGAATTAGATTTAATTAAATTGCTTTTAACTGCACTAATTTAACTTTAAAGCTAATTAGTCACGCTGATAAGGAATGCCCGATAACAAAGGGTCTTGACCACTCACTTAATTAACTCCGTCGTTTTTATGAATGAAATTTTGACCTTCCCTGAGTGGGTGGCAGGTTAACCGGTTTAACCTTTTTAGGGTCGTAGTATTTTTGGAATTTACTATATTTTTCTCTTTCTGCTCACCCTATGGAACCTTGACTTACTTCACTAATTAATGTACTCTCTATAACTATAACGATGATGCAACTACTTACAACTTAATTTAACTGATGATTAATAAACGATGAACACAGATCTCGAGAGTTTCTGTAAACACAATGTCTTTTACGACTTTATTCGATTCACACAAAATATATAAATGCCAAAGTTCACTCGCCACTATTCTACCTTACGTCTAGCTCGTTCACTTGCCTGCTCCAATCTGCCAACTGAAGCCTCCTGCCTCAGTCTCACACACACATCTCCAATGCCTTCCCGAATCGCTAGCTTCTCCGCTCCTTCTCACTTTGCTCTGCCTTTCCAACTTCCATACACCCACAATCCTTCGAATAACCTCTTACTGTAATTCTCTCTCTTACTCTAAACTTAACTACTTACAGTCCTGTCTATCATTTGTCCTATCTACCATTGGTTCTGTCTACCATTGGTTCTGTCTACCATTTATCCTGTCTACCATTGGTTCTGTCTACCATTTATCCTGTCTATCATTGGTCCTGTCTACCATTTATCCTGTCTATCATTTATCCTGTCTACCATTTATCCTGTCTACCATTGGTTCTGTCCACCATGTATCCTGTCTATCATTGGTCCTGTCTACCATTTATCCTGTCTATCATTGGCCCTGTCTATCATTTATCCTGTCTACCATTTATTATGTCTATCATTGGTCCTGTCTACCATTTATCATGTCTATCATTGGTCCTGTCTACCATTTATCATGTCTATCATTGGTCCTGTCTACCATTTATCCTGTATATCATTGGTCCTGTCGATTATTTGTCCCGCCCATCGACCAGGCATTCTGTCTACCAGGTAACCGTGTACCGTTATACTTTACTCACTCTTTAATATTTTTAGTACATAGTTATTTAGTAGTTTCAGTGAGTCAAAGTCAAGACTGATCACTTCACATTTGTCCAGAGTTGGCAAAAGCTGTAACTTCTACCTACGACTGTTAAAAAGAATGTTTACAAAAAAGACGTACCAATATTTCAGCGAATTCTTTAAAATCAACGCACGCTTTGCTATCCTTCCATTTCGATGGGATGAAGCCAACTCACAACTAATAATAGTAAAAAAACAGATATTTTTCGTAAGCTGGTACATTCATGCACTCTGGATACTTTCACAGGCCATTTTGACTATAACAAGCATTCCCCGTGGACTTATAAATGGAGATAGGCACATTTCGCAAATCCTCCTTGATTTACTATTTGCAGTGGCATATGGATCTTTGACTGCATTACATTTAAACACTTTACTTCACAAGTCCCGTATAGTCTCTCTTATCAATGGCTACTTCCATCTTGACTACATTTTGACAAGTAACGATAACATTAAAATTAAATAAAGTCTCCATTTCCTACAGTAAAAATAATATTTTGTAATTCCGTGTACAAACATTATAAACTAAATAAATAAGGGTACTTTGTTTTAACAACAGAAAAATATTCCAAAGGAAAAAGCAGTAAGCGGAAGAAAAAAATATTAGGATTGAAAATACACTCAGATGGATGTGATTACATAATTCAGCTATTTAACCTTCAAACAATTTCATCCGCTTTTGTGCTACTATATCTATTTCTAGCAAATCCTTATGATTTACGATACTTTTTGTCATTTGTAAGAGACGAATATCGAAGCTGGAAGATTACTTCCATCTATTCTTTCATGGAATTTTACCACGGTGTTGGTTTCAGTCTCAATTTTTATTTATACTTAAACATTATGCTAACCTACAGTAGATGTACTAATTATTGGCTTAAACAACTCACAGAGTAAGGACTATTTTAAATATATACTTAATAAAATGTAAATACAAATAGGTAATCAAACATTACCACTAATTAGGTAGTAAGCTTTACAGTTAAAATGTTTCATTTGTCATTTATTTATGCACCTTTTTATACGCGTTTAGATTGGGATCAACATCAAAGCTACACCCACGCCAAGTGTTTGCAATCTTCAAGCAAATGAAACTGCTGAATATGCAATACAACGAGTGCATGGCTAATGTCCTGATGCCTGCATTTAAACTTTTTAACTTTGTAAATCATATTGTGTCCACGTACGCTGTTATACACTACCACAGCATCATTCCGATTTGGGCATTTCTCGTACACGTCTGTGTTGTAGTGATTTGGTTGGTCACAGAGCTCTTTTCATATCCATTGCTAGGGCAGGTGAATGATTTGAGTGTGAAATTTCTCAGATCATGGAGTACGAAGATGGGGAGGAGTAAGGCTGGAAGAACTGAGCTGAGGGCGCAAGCACCGCTCGGAATTAGAACAGGCTCCATTTATTTAATGAAGAAAACTTCCATCTTGTATATTCTCATGGGCATTTCTAATTCCGTAGTCAATCTTTCATTAGTGATTTGAGTCGAACACAATCATTCACACGCTTGATCATTGCGTAACACATGAGCAGCTTTTGTCAGTTATAAAATATGTATTCGCATTCACTTGTACAAATAATTAATAAATCACTTCGGTTTTAACTTCCGTACTTGCTTCGTAAACCCACAAAGTAAAATATACATGCTTGGTAAAAACAAAGTCACACTTTCTGCATATACGAATATATTAGTGTTATAATTATTATTCACCATTAAGTAGAATTTTTAAAAAAAATGCTATATACTCTATACCAACAAACAACAGCAGGAACACGGAAATGATAGAATTAAGCAATAAATTCAGTGTCTGCACCTGTCCCAAATACCTAATCACCTGTACAGTCCAAGTTAAAATACATTTATTACCTACTAATTATTCGATTTAGTACCCTTAAAACGGTGGTATAAGGCGAAAATCTGAATATGAGCTCTTGTTTCACCGATTATCAGTAACCAAAAGTACACATTTAAAATATCAGCAGCAGCAAAAATATCAACTTGAAACAACAAAAATTGGCGATTTTCTAACCAAAGTAGAAAGTAAAAACAAACTGAAAACAAACGAGGATCTACCATGAGCAAATACAGGTTTGCAAACGTGTAAAACTATAAGCTATTGCATTGCTTATACAGTTAGAACGTAGAATTAAAACTTATTGTTAGCAATTATAAAATGTATAATTAATTATTCACTCCTGATTATTTTTAATTGTACAGGACAGTCACGATTGTAGCAATACTTTTTGCTACTACATTATTGTCACTTGTTGAATCGACTTTAGAAACCAACAGTAAAAACATGGAGACAGCCGCAGGAAAAGTAATTGTGAAACTTGACCGAGATTCTGTTGAAAAACATCTTAATAAGATCAGTGTGGAGCCTGACACAAAGGACCATTTTAGTGGGTACCTGATCCCTCAAATATGGGTAAACAATGATTTATTATCCCCCCCCCCCATTTCGTTAGCATGTATATAGGTACATATACGTAACTTTTTATTCAAATCTCTATAAGCAAAACGTTTTAGCAAAAATGTAGTTGAACATGCATATTTTTTTTACTGAATTTCAGCCACTAAAGTGTTTAAGAAATAATGTTGCCTGTGATTCAAGGACACCCTGCTGCAATGTATGCCACGCTAACACCAAACTTTGTGGAGACTATGTCGTTTAGTCAAATAAAATAAGAAAATCCGAAATCCGATTATTCATCAAAGTCCAGCAAGGATGTCCAACAGTCATTTTACACTTTCAAAAGTTTCAATCAAATCCCCATGCTTTTATTGCTTCAAAAAGTACACGTCGTGAGCAAAGAAACATTGTGGCGTTGGTCCAATTCCTGTTTAAAAGTATTCCGACACAAGTCCAGTCCAGTCCCATTTTAATATCATTGTGACGTAAGTCCCAACAATCAACGCTTTAATTGTTTCTAATACACTTTTAAAAAACTGTAACATCGTATTTCACACTTTTTAAAAACTGTAACGTCGTATTTTACACTTTTTAAAAACTGTAACGTCGTATTTCACACTTTTTCAAAAACTGTAGAATCGTATTTTTTTACACTTTTTCAAAAATAGTAAACTGCAGTTTACACTTTTTCAAAACCAGTAAACTGTAGTTTACACTTTTTCAAAACCAGTAAACTGCTGTTTACACTTTTTCAAAAACTGGAAAATCGTATCTTACACTTTTCAAAATTAGTAAATTCCTATTTAGACTTTGTTAAAGGTGATAAAAATCGTAATTAGGTAATTATTTGCGTACTTTAGGGGTAAATAGGGGTTTGTAAAACGATTAAAAGTGGTCTTTATAAACTTATCGGTAAAAAGTTGAATGTTACTCGGACTTATATACGTCAGTACGTCACAATGAATTTATCAGGACGGTGGACATATAATATTGTCAAATTTTTTTGAATAGGACCCTGAGGAGGCCTTTCCAAATTTTTTTTGGTCCGTGGAGCATGGTTTGCACGAACCAATAGGAGTATAGGAGCGGGCCAAAAGAGATTTGGGAACGCTTCCTCCGTGTCCGTTTCGAAAAAATTTTACAGTACCTACGTCACAATGCTTCTTCACCCACGATATGATTCACGTACATACCAAGCCTAGGTATTTAGCTTTACATGAAGTATTCCTAGCTTACTACTATTCAGTAATAATGATTGTTTTTGTGATTTCTGTTATCGGCACATGCATTTTTAATAAAGCTAATATTGAATGATTGCTACCAATAATTATATTGCCGTAAAAAAGCAAAGCATTAATTTTTTAAAGTAGCTTTAAAAAGTACACAAAATAAATACGCAGAAGAACAAATAATAAAGGTGCATGTATAATCGTCTACATTTTCTATTTAATTAAAAAAGATTTAAATGTTTCGGAAGCAAAAGGTTGTGTCAGAAGTGGGATTCGAACCCACGCCCTCAATCGAGGACCAGAATCCTCGAAGACCTGCGGTGCAGGCAAGCAGTTACGCTTGAGTCTGGCGCCTTAGACCACTCGGCCATCCTGACTTGTTGAAACCCTTCGTATCAAAAATAGCCTATAACCCTTCACTCTTCGTGCACAATATTTTGGAACCTTGATTTTTGACACCCCTTTTAACTGAATGCAATCTACATCTGCTGATCTGCTGTTTAAACGGCAAAACTTTACAATTATAATAAAATTATAGTAGGTACTTATTTATATTCGTGTGTATCTGTATGTACTGATTTAAACATAATAATATTTTTCCATATAATCACTACTGTCGAAAAGCCTTGAATTTATTTTGTGTTGGTCAGAGTCAGAAGGGCACATACTAAACACACTTTTTCATAAGCACTCAGTAGTATTGGATGTACTTACCTACCGAATAGACAAAAATCAAATTAATCAAAGGTGCTTATACTGTGATAGTGATACGAAAAAATGTACAATGTATGAAGTACTTTTTAATGCAACGTCAACCCTCTAGAACTTCCATTTCCTGAGAAACTAGGCTGAAGGTCGCCTGTTGTGTAATATTAGGTACGTATGTATACCTACTGTAGTTTAACAAAGTTTGCATCTGGCAACAGCACGTACATTTGTAGCAGTGACATAGGTATTTAGTACATATTTATTTATGGACCTACATACTTACCGTAAATGACGGCGAAGCTGACACACGGGGCTATGAGAGCTAAAATGTAACGTTAAAAACCTAATGCCAAAAATAGGGTCATTTACGGGACGCATAATTATAGCACTTTCAAACATCCTCAATCATTTATACTGGTAATGGTAGGTAGTTAGCATCTATGTGCGTTAAAGAAAATAAGAAAAACGATACACTTTTGATTTTGAGCATAATATAACCTATTTAAACCTATTAGAATTTAGAAGGTCGTAGCAACAGCAAATGCAGCGTGTAAATGCCAACCCAAGCCAAATAGCCAAATGCGTAAATGCCAAATCCTAAAACTAGAATACAATACTAAATACTTAATTAATATTACTTAAATTAAATAAATGCAAATACATAGGTAAGTAATACATCCTGGATAACCTAGAGACTTTTGTTTCTGGGCGCATCATTTGAACGTGCCTAAAAAATATTTGATCCAGAATCCAGACACAGACCAGAATTAGATACATATTAACATTAGAATTTATAGAGCTTAGAGATTCAAGATTGAATGATAGTGTGATTGCAGTAGTAATTACATTTTGCGAACTATTTACCTAATTCAGGGGGGTTGCTACTTATAACACAACCATGCATTTAAAATCGGTGTCAAGGGGTGCACATTTGAAGTACTTTCAACAGATTTTTAGTTCTAGCATTTCTAAAAGCCAAAGCCGGTCGTTTGCAAGTGCAGCTGATGTAGAATTGACGAGCAAAAGGTACAAGGTGAACAAAGGTCAGTATGCCACCCTGGGTGATCGTGACATTGGATTTTTTCAGTCTGTCTTGGACAGCAACAGAGTACTGACGGAAGAATCGGATTTGGCTGGACATAATGTGGACTGGCTACACATGGTAAGAGGTAAAGAATCTACCGCCGTCATTTATTCTGTCAAATTAATATTTATTCTTAATTAAAAGTAGTTGTGAGTTACTACCGTTGACATTATGCCCGTACCTACTTAATAGTAATAAATGTAAAACTTAACTACTTTTATGTGGCTTGCTGTAGGGACCAGTAAGTTGCTCCTGAAGCCTAAAACAACTGAAGAAGTGAGTGCAATCCTTAAATACTGTAATGAGAAGAAGCTCGCTGTTTGTCCCCAAGGGGGAAATACGGGCCTCGTTGGTGGCAGCGTCCCGGTCTTTGATGAAATCGTTCTCTCTACTACCTTAATGAATAACGTTATTAGTTTAGATGAATGGTCAGGTATGTAACCAATACAAACAAATAATTTATTAATCTATTAATAATGTTGAATGTATTACATATTTTGCACAGCTCTGAATTGTGGATAAAATAAATACTGATTATAGTATAAAAATTATATTATAGGAGTACTCGTGTGTCAAGCTGGTTGCGTCCTTGAGACTCTTAACGATTATTTAACGGAGCGAAATTTTATCATGCCACTGGATTTGGGTGCTAAAGGAAGTTGTCAAATTGGAGGGAATGTTTCCACAAATGCTGGGGGGCTTCGACTTCTCCGGTACGGCAGCCTTCATTCTACTGTATTGGGCGTTGAAGCGGTAAAAGAAGCTCATTTATGCTTTTTGTACATTTTATTTTACATAATTTAATGTTACGGTCTAATAAAATCAATATTTTATTAAATTAATTACATATTTTATAATAATAACGAAAGGTACTTCCTAACGGAACTGTGATGGACTGTCTCAGCGTAATGAAGAAAGACAATACCGGCTACGACCTCAAGCATTTATTTATTGGGTCCGAAGGAACTTTGGGTGTCGTCACCAAGGTCGCTATTCAATGTCCCGTCAAACCCAAGTCAATCAAGCTAGCTTTTCTTGGTAAAATCAATTAGAAATTCGTATTAAAATTGTACATACTCATCGGAATCGAATTTAATATTATCTATTACTGATGCTGATTGATATTCTTTAAGGTTTAAACAATTTCCAGAGCGTACTGGAAACCTTAAAGCGGGCTAAACGTGATTTAGGAGAGATTCTGAGTTCCTTAGAATACATTGACGCAGCCTCCATTGAGTGTGTAGTGGATAATCTAAAGCTTAAAAACCCGATCGGAGACTTTCCATTTTACATGCTAATCGAAGCATCTGGCTCGAATGAAAATCATGATGAGGAAAAGCTAAACCAGTTTCTAGAAGATATTTTGTCCAACGGGGTTGTGGCTGACGGCACTGTGGCTGTTGATTCAACACAAATGCTGGTACTACTAATACTAACGTACATAAATGAAAAAAAATGTAATTGATTTATAATAAAATTCAGATAATGAGTATCGTTGAACCCGTTGAACGGTTATTTTTACAATTGACCGTTCAGAATCTCTAATTGCTGTCTTTGTACAGGCGATCTGGGGACTTCGAGAAAGAATAGCAGAAGCTCTATTGCATGACGGGTACGTGTATAAGTATGACCTGTCCATTCCACTAACCATGTTCGATGACTTTGTGCAGGATGTTAAGAAACAAGTTGGGGACGATGCGATACGTGTTACTGGCTACGGCCATTTAGGTAAGTTGCAACGACTAACGACGTTAAATAATTAATAAACTTTTATACTCACTTTTACGTTTTACCTTATTATTATTGTAGTATGTATTAAAAAATTAAATTATGACCTTCAACTTGACTACTGTCCATTATTTTTGCAGGCGACGGCAACATACATTTAAACATCACATCCAAAGAGTACAACCCCAAGTTGACAGCAAAAATAGAGCCCTTTGTTTACGAATGGACAGCAGGGAAAAACGGAAGCGTGAGTGCAGAGCACGGCCTGGGATTCAAAAAACGGAATTGCATTCATTTTTCAAAATCCCCCGAGTCCGTGGCGATGATGAAATCAATCAAACAGTTATTTGATCCCAATCAGATTCTTAACCCCTACAAAGTACTACCTGACTGCTAAAAATGTACCTGCTATGTATACATAGGTAATAAAGTAAAATACGCTATGAGTCGGGTATGGAGAATGGGCAGAGCATGAGTATCTGTGATTCGTTCAAATCAAATAAAAGAATAAAAATATATTTTGCGAATGAAGACTAAGAAACCGTAGTATTTTCTAACTCTCTTTTTAAATCTTCAAAAATCTAAGAATAGAAGAATCACTCGGGTGTTTATTAAGGAAATTACGATTTCATTTTCATGACATGTAATATTATTTTGCAACATGATTATAAAAACAGTTCAGAGGTAGTAGCATACAGTTGTACTATAAAATACAAAGTTAATATGTTGAAAAAATGTTAAAAAACAAAACAAAATGACCTGTAAATGCAAGGGCCGGACTTGGCATGAAATTACTTCTGACTCGATTTAAGAACGCAAATTATACGGCTCAAACTGAAAGTTAGAGAAAGAGATTTTACCTCGTCTATCTAGTTTTGGCTCTGGAAGGTAAACAACCACATCTTGTTGCAAGCACAAATAGTTCCTTCCATAGTCTGTACTGTAAGGAGTGAACGTGAAGGAGTAATTAACACTTTTCATTTTCCTTTCAACGGAAGTCCAGGACGGCACCTTATTCATCTTCAGGTAGTCAACAGAGAATACTTTTTGCCCGTCGTCTAGAAATGCCTCTTCTCTGATTCTTGCTAAATAATTAGCGTTTGGATTCTTGGTCTTGTATTTCACCTTTGAAGATGCAGACGTTTGGCCCAGGGCTTGGGTAGGCTTACTTTTGCTTGAGCGACGATGTCTGAAAGACAAATGTTGGACTCGATCTACTTGAACGATTGCATAACCGGAAGCATGAGCTACTCCTTTTTCGGTGGTGCAGTCTACTGAGGCCTGATCAAAAGGCTTCCAATTCAGAGTAGAAAGATCTATTTGTAAAGAAGACGGGGATAACATTGGTCTAGGATTTGAGCAGTAGCTGAGGGAACTGTCACAATTTGAAAACATTAAAGGTTCAATTTCAACAACAGGAATTAGTTCCTTGACGCCACATTCAATGGGAGGTGAAACTCCAGTCTGATTATTATTCGACGGATGTAATTTTTCTTGTTCACCAACAACGCAAGACCCGTCTCTCACATAATCTTGACTCTGATCAGCTACTTTACCAATCTCTATGTTCATCTTTTCCTCCGGGTTGTTCGTAAATCTCCAGCTGTAATTACACCCACCTTCATCGCCAAGTTTATTAATTGAGAATGCTTCATCATTTCCGTTTTGAAAGGAGACACTGGTATTCTTGACTTCCACAGGATGCACTTCATCGGTACTTGCTGATGCTGATATGACGACAGGTGAAGAAGTAGGGTCTAAAGCAACAGTTATTTCAAAATTAAACTGTAGTGAGTGCAAAAATACGGTACAGTAAATTTCGCGTACAGGCAATTGCCGCTGCCAATTTTATAATGAAATACACTTTGTGAGCAAAAGATTTGTTTCATTACTCCACCATTGGCTGTGCTACGTTAATTTACGCAGTATGCCCCTGAAGCAATAAAAATTACAAGAAATCTCCCGTCTCTCTGTTACTTTAAAGTTCTCACCTGATGATTCACACCGAATGGGAGACGGGGGTGAAATACCTACGACGTCAATTACTTCACTGTCACTTTCATTTCCCTCGGCTGATGAAATATCCACAAGGGGTGGACATGGTTGGTCCTTGCTGTTGCTATCGTTGTTCTGTGTGTGACCAGCATGTTCAAGGTTGGACACTGAAGGATAAATGCCTTCAGTGTGCGTTTCCGGTTGGGCAACGGGTTCAAAATTATAACCTATATTTTGGAAATGGAAACCACGGGGACCCAAAGAGACATGATTTTGATTCAGGCTGTGACCGAACGAGTCATTATTTGTCACGTCGCTTCGAAGGTTTCTTTCCGCACCCGACGATGCATCCAGTTGGTCCCTTTGTTGCTCATAGCCCTGTTCCATCCGGTTTGAAGCCATCCCTGCGTCATTGCTGCCATGATCCGGTAGTTCCTCCTGTTGTTGCTGCTGCTGTTGTTGCTGCGGAAATGAATGATACATAGAAAACAAAGCATGCTGCAGGTGCAAAACATGGCTTCGCTCATGCTCCAGTTGTTGGTCCTTCTCTGCTAATACATTCAGAAGGTACTGGTTTTGAGCCACTTCAAAGTTGTAAACAGTCCTCAAATCCGTGAGTTGACTTGATAAGTGGATCACCTGCAATGTTTGTTCTCGACAAACGATTTCGTACTTTTGTAACTGTAACAGTGCCTCTTGGAATGGCGTCAAGGGCTGATCGGTAAAAGATGGAGTGTCTTTTACAGTCGTACTTTGTCGCTGTAGGTTCTGTGGAACGGGGCGATGGGGGCGTTTCTGTTTTCTTGTTGGAGTTGAACTGACAGTGTCCCCCGTTGATGATGTTTGTGATGTAGGCGGGAATGGGACGGAAGAGGTCAAAGTTGATGCTTGTGTTGGTGTTGGTAAGGGCGCCATTCTTTTCATTGTCGATTTCAACACGTCCTAATTTCAATTTACCCAATACAATTATGGGCGAGCAATAGTAAGCCTGCAAACACCAAAAAAGTAAGCACATTCAAATTGTGACAAAGACAAAGCACAAATCCGCACAACTAGGCACATAATATGCATATATTTGACATTTCCCTTTAACATGCAATTCCACGACATAACTGATACAATCACTGACAATGAACACCTCATAAGTCACAAAAAGGGTGCCACAGGGTAATTATGATGTCGCTTAGATGTAAAACGCATTATTTATATTTAAACGGCATTTGGCATTTTCACAATTACACAACACAACTGTACCCTAAACATAGGCCAATACCTAAAAATTTATAATCAACAAACTACCAACTAAAAAGTAAGTACCTAATAGGTTGTAGGTCATAAGGCAAGGCAAGGACTGTGACTGTAAGGCGAAGGCTGCCTTATTCCAAAATATAGGGAAGATGTGTGTAAATGTGATAATTCATCGTTTTACTTAGAAAAATTCGATGGAAACCACATTGTGTATTTGTAACGGTATCGGTTTGAAAACGAGTTCCTAGTAACAGATTATCACATTTGACATTTAAGTATTTTTATCACATTAACATACACCTACCCTAGTTGATAATCATTAACCTACAACCTACGACCTACGACACAATTACATACCATAGACATTAACATTGTTTACTATAATTTATTATTGCTGATTGTTACTTACAGTTTTATATTTTTAGTTGAGGCTTAATTCATAATTTGCACGAGAACTGTTGACTGCAAACTGTCAGCAGACCGCCTCTATAATTCGATTAACGTTTTTCCTTTGGCATCGGCAAGACAGGCAACAGGTGACAGGAGATACCTTTGACATAATCCCACTTAAATATTGAATATTACCATATTAAGTACACACTAATCTAATAAATTATTGCAAAAATACTAGGTAAGTACAGCGTGATTTGTAGTTTTAAGTTTTAGTAAGAGATAAAAACAAATTGTAATTAATTACAGACAGTAGATAAGCAGCGTACAAGAACTTACTACATTAAGCCGGTTTTTCGCTTACTTCATTTCCACAAATTCATTCCTCCATGTGCCGTTCCGATTAACAGCAACAAATTAATAAAATTAATAAATTGTTTGAGGTGTCTACAGTGTCTAGTACTTAAGTAACTCACTAAATAAAGGCAATTAAATCAAAAGCGGCACACAAATACAAAAAAATGCTGACAGCTTTGCTTTAGGTGAATGGCATGGCGAGTGAGTGACAGTTAAGAGTTGACAGTACACAAATTGCAGAATTCTAGAATTCTAGAAAATTCCGGAAAATGATGATCTTTGTCCGTTATTTTTAAAAAGGATGACGTGTGGCGCTTTTGTGAAGATGACGATGCTTGGTTTTGTGGTGCCAACAATGGCACGCGAGGGCATCACAATGACAAATCCCCGTTGGCCATTGACTGTTGTTGTATACAATGCAGTTCGGGTTCAGGACGCCACAACTGCAACTGCAACGGTGACCGGTCGGCTGGTCCTCGTTGTACCTCCACCTGCACCTCCTATTGTATTGATTCCATCTTCCATTTTTATAATGATTAAAAACTAAGTAATAAACATATTTACGATAATTTTTGCAATTAAGTACCTACATAATATTAAACAAAAATATATGTATTCTAGTTGGAGCGGCTCAGCTGCATAGTGTAAATGAAATACTGCAGTGTAAGTAGGTAAGGTGCTTAAGTGATTAAACCGATTTTTTTATAAGTAAAAACTTGCAATTGCTCAATTCGTACTTATTTAAGTGCTTTTACGTGGCTCACCTGGACTCACGTCCTAGAAATAATTAAGCAAATACACTGTTATGATAAGGTGTTTGGTATGCAGGCTCTACGCATGTAGATATGAAATATGTGCATGTATGAAACTGATGTAGATGCCTAAAGTTTTATTCTTATCTCTTATTGAAAAATATTTCGATTGGAATGTACTAGAATATAGTTATTCGAGTTATTACATACCTCCTTAAACTTAAACATGTATACCTAATTAAATTACTTATCGTACGCCGTAATAATGGTAATAGTACCGAGGAACAGGGTAAAACTTAATATAGGTACATTCATATATTATATAACATTTTAACAAAATTCCATTTTATTAAGCAGGTGTGCGAGTCACTGGCTTGAATCAATGCAATTATTTTTTAAAACTTTAAAATATCATAGTAAGTTGAAAACACAGTAAATTAAGCTAAATCTTTCGTTTCTGGAACTCGAACAAAATATGGCAAGAATGCAAGGGGAGCATTGAATTTTTCGAGTAGAATTGGACCCTGGTAAGTGACGGAGTCGGATCCGAGCCACTCACCTCGTGGGAGGTAAATGTCACGGGAAGTAGCGCCTTCAACGAGAACTGGAGCCACAAGAATATCATCTCCTAACATGTACTCTAAAGCAGAAAAATAAAGTAAATTTAATAAGATTGAGTATAAAGTATCTACTACTGAAATGGTTTCTTGTAAACATAGCCGAAGCCGAAACTTCAAACATTTTACTGTGAATGTGAATACTGAACCAATAATTAACATTTTGGGCAAACTTACGATTGTCGATCTTATATGTGTTGACATCGGTTGGATCCACCCACCACATCGGTCGGTTCATGGGGCTACCATCCACCACAGCCTGGCGTGCTGCAGCAATAATTGTGTCAGTATGTTTTTCCCTCAACGCAATAATCTCTTTGACGATTGCGATAGTCTGGAATTTGGAGTACAAACCGAAAACAACACATATGTATATTACGTAAGTAGTAAGATTTGTCAATGTCAATGTGTTGTTTTAGTTTCAAATTATATATATATACATATCATGATGCCGCAATGTACTATTTATTTGAATACTGCTTACCTCTGCATCATAATTCCAAGGTAAAATACTAATCTGCACGCTTGGCATGAACGAGTTAGCTTGCATCCAACGAATGTAAAGTTCCTTGGAGGGCCATTCAACGCCATTCCCATTTCCTCCAATCATGTCAGGTAGAACGAAGGCATACCCTTTCAATCCAAAATCAAGAAGCGTGGGGATCACAGATTGAAGTCCATTATCGTAACCCCATCGGGAGTCTTTGTCCAGCAGCCGAACGAAAATAGCGTGTTGCTAAAGCAAATCATTATAATTATCATATATTTTAATATTTCTAAAAATTAGTCACTGATCGCTAAACTAAAAACCACTGAATACGCGCCATGATTGGATTCATCAGAATGCATGCATTGGAAATGCATCAGAAACCTGAATCTTCCACTTTCCGGACGTACATTCAATGATCTTTTATAGTAGAGTGATACTGACGTAATGCATTGAATTAAAATTCAACCTTGAACAAGCAAAGTTACCTGGCTCTGTCTGCCCACGCGAACTTCAATCATACCACCAAATCTTGCAACAGCATCAACGTACTTAGTTGTAATGAGACTTGGGTCGTTGGTAACATCTCCGGTCAATTTGTGGGAATAAGGAAGCCAGTTTACTTCACCAGCGTCTGCAAAATCACAAATCACCAAACAATTTCAATTGCATTTACCTAATAGACTTGAATAATATGTACATACACTACTACTTGTTGTGGGCATCGACTACTAAAGTAGGTGGTCACAATAATACGAAAATCACTTACCAAATTTAAAAGAATCGATACCATAATCTTGACGGATTCTTTCCAATCTAGCGCACCACCATTCTACGGCAGCTAAATATTTTTAAAAAAATAATGAATACAAATTCATCGTAAAATTTTATTAATTAAATTCACATATGAATGTCAATTTTCTTAAATTTACCCTCATTAGTGAAGTCAATTAATCCAGAATTGGCTCCTTGCCACCACTGAGTGAACCCCGTTTTTAATTTTTCATCCTTAACAAAATACCCCTTGCTCATGGCTTCATTAAAAGATGGGCATTCTACAAGGTTTACATAACAATATAAATAAATATAAAAAATTTAGTACAAATAATAATCAAACGTTTCAAAAATTAGCAGTGCTATAAAATTGTATAAAAAGTGTGGACTGAGATAGCCATTTTGAAACTTACATACCATAATTAATGAATGGATGAATCCATAAAGTCGAGCGTAAGTTCAATCCTTTCAAATATGCGGTCATACCTATATCGTCAGAACCCCAAAACTTACTTTAATTTGAATTCTAAAATGTAAGTGCCAAAAAGAATTCAATGAATATAAAGTATTACGAATAGGTAGCTCAAGAACTAATTACTAGCTGGATCTGGGAATTTTGCACTGAACTCAGCTTCTCCATAGCAGGTCTCCCAATGATCATCAATCTCAATGTGAGAGCTCTTTGGGAAGCCTTCAGTTTGAAGTCTATTGGCCAAATCGATGACCAAACTTTGATTAACGGCAGTCTTATACATAGCCCACGTGGACCACAATGGCTCGACCAGCATTCTTTCATCTGGGATTCCCGTTGGTCTACTGTAGTACTTTCCCATGGCTCTCAGATGAACATCTAAGAAATTCTCTTGAAGATCTCCCGTGCAAAGGTTGTACTTCAGTCTGCAAATTATATTAAACAATTCAGTCAAAAGAACTATAAGTTGTAAATACTAACTGTAAAGATCCATCGTTCTTTTTTAATTCAGATGGCTACCTTAGACCATCGCTGCGTGGCTTGTAGGGGTTCTTATCTTGGGCACTAAAACAAACTTGGTTGGTTCTGGTGGAGTTCATGCCTACATAAAAACAAAAAATTAAATTTTTTTAAAGCATTCTTGGCTATTTATGTACACAGGAAAGGTACACTGAAATCTAAAACTACTTACTCATAAAAAGGGGAACATCTTCGTCCACGTGAACGGCCACTCCTGAGGTCGTGAGCCAATAATTTTCTGAAACCCCCCCGTACTCCCAACCGCCAATGGAGTCGCCGGCTACAATCGGTGCTTCCGGTCGGGCCACATGCTCAATTGGCCAGGTGTCATAATAAGTATTACCACCACCACCGTACCAGTTAACACCAGCTGTCAAGTCGAAACAATCTTCTAGTCGTTTTGCGTAGGGTGAGTACCACTCAATTCTCATGCAGTAGTCATTGCTCTCCTTCGGGTCTGTGACGTACAAACGAGCATAATCGCCATATTCGAAGCAAAGGTCCGAATCGCCAGGATTGCAAGTATTTGTAGATATTCCAACCGCTTCTGGCAAAGCAATTCCCAATTGACCACTCAGGGCAAAGAATAAACCTGAAATTAAACCAAAACAAAGTAAAACACGTTTTTGCCTTGTTTTTAACGTGACCTAGGTTTAATGTACCTAAGTCATGGTAATAAAAATAGAGTACAAAAGCCATGTAAGCTACACACTCACCAATAGATGATAGACTCAATTGAATAGCGTTGCTATCTGCATTTATTGAGAGGTCCAGTTTTTCAGAATTATAAAGTTGTTTGGGAAACAAGCCATTGCTTGGAAGAGGTATTAGCCCCAAATGTAGGACCAACAACAGTGTCAGTCCAATTCCTAATATAAATAAAAATCAGCAAAGAGACAATTAAGGACAAAATTAAGAAATGTAATTCCAACTACAGTAAATTAAGACCTAATAAACATCTCAATTATTTAAAAACTAAATCCTAAAAATCAGAAAGCTCACTTTGACCAGTCATAGTGACGATTATGATTAAGATGAACTAGAACCAAAATCACCGTATCAACTAATCCTAACTACTAACTATGAAACTGCTTCACGTTTTTGTGCGTTCAATCATAAATGATGTGCGTGAAAAGCTACTTCTAACAACTTGACTGATAATACAGAATATCGACTATCAGTATTATATAAAAATGTAAATGTCACAATTTGATGGATGAGGCATTTACCAAATAGCTAAACTCGGTTGAAATCAATACTTGAACTTGTTTGTAGCCAAGGTGGTAAGCAAGTTGGCTAGGATTGTGGTTACGGTCTCACACATTTTTAAGACGAGTCATAAAGCACACTCAGAAGCTTTTAAAGCAATTTATTATTATAAAATAATAATAATCAACAAGTAGGTAGAGTGACTAGTACAGGATTAATAAATTTTGTGCTCTTGGAGCCGTGGGCTCTGTTGGACGCGCAAAAAGTTCCTACTAGTTGGGAAAAAAAGATTTTAATCTAGTGCCTGTAAAATATATAATTATTCTAAATAATTATAATGCAAATAATTACAGTGTGCTACTAAATGCCATGAAATATGAAAATGAAGCATCTCTTTATCAAAATGGTAGATTGTGCAGCCGAATATAGATATATTTAATAAAACGCATTATAATTATTATTTCCAACTCACATGGACAACTTAGAATGTTATTTTATAAATATTGCCTTTGCGAAAAAGCCATTAAAAATAGCTACTAAACGGTACTTTGGCCCATGAATTGGATAGCAATAAACCATCCAAAAATGCTCCCGGACAGGAACACAAGCTTAAAAGAGAACACTGATATGGAGCTGCACTCATTATAAAGACTGTCATCCTCTTGACGAACACAGCTGTTTCCTCTGCAAAATGCATCGTGAATTTTTGATTTAAACTTCGTAGGTGTTGTATAATCTTGTCAAGTGTTGTACTTGTGTTTTCTAGGAAATACAAGTTAAAATATACATCAGTATAAAGCTTTATCATCAAAAACATTACCAGTAGACATTCAAAGACGCTCAAAAGTAAATAAGCCGCTCCCGTTCCGTGCTTTTGGGGTAGAATTTGGAAAAGGAGCTGCGGTCTGTCCGGATCACTTAAGACTAATCCTGTTGTAAAGATGGTTCCAATTACATAAACTACTGGTATGCACTTAATCAACAGTTGCTGTTTTGAATATTTATATATTTTCCAGTTTATTTTTCTTTTCGAATGTTGGGGGCTTCTGTGAACTTCATTCCAGATGATACAAAAATCGGAATCATTGGTAAACCTTAGCTT
Organism: Dicyrtoma fusca; assembly: GCA_034695205.1. Lineage (NCBI taxonomy): Eukaryota > Metazoa > Arthropoda > Collembola > Symphypleona > Dicyrtomidae > Dicyrtoma > Dicyrtoma fusca. The sequence goes on along the minus strand of JAQFZC010001565.1, from coordinate 490 downwards.
AACTATTTCTTGAGCCATATCGTTGGCGTATCCGATTATATTATAATTATATGTCAACAGCACAGTAAGATGGTAATGGTTAATTTTATCCGTGGGTATTTCTAGGGTTTCTTTCAACCATTACGCGCGCAATGTAGGCATAATACAGCAGAACGAGGCCGACATACAACTTTTGAAACATTTTCCATCTTTTGGACAACCTTCTTGCTCGGTTTGTTGTTGGGTCAAAGTCAAATAATAAAAGACCAGAACTGGATAGAATCTTAAATGCCATCATGTTTTCCATTGTTAATTTTTCGCTCCAAAGGAATCAACAAAACGCTACGACAGAATTTATCAGTTCTGAAGTTTATGATTTTGTCAAAGCTCAGAACTTACTTATTAACAGCAGCTTTGAATTTTGGTTTACACTCTGCAACACAGAGTTACGCCAAAATCGTCTCTTAGCCGCGGATGACCTATGACTCCTAGTAATCGATCCGATTTAACA
>JAQFZC010001564.1:0-29006 GCA_034695205.1 Dicyrtoma fusca | reverse complement strand
CACATTTTACGGAGTAGAATAAGAAAGCTTAACAAAAGTAGGAATTATTGTGGAAAATGAAAAACTGGGAAGTAGTCTTAGGTGGAGCTGTTGGCTTCCCAGTTGCTTGCCAGTAATGCTCTGTTACATAAATTTAAAACTACCTTTTGCCCTTTCAATGCAATGGCTTGTTCAGTTCCCTTAAGAGCGGTTTAATATAATTACATATCTTTGTAATTTGTATGGTGCTATGTTATATGGCTTTGTCCTCACAGCGACCCCAGTAAATTTGAATACAGTTTACATCGGACCGGCTCTTGTCTGTCGTATTGATCTTACATTTTTTTTAGTCAGCCTTTCTCTGCCAAGACTTGGTTCTGTCAGAGGAAACAAACAGTTAATTTTATTCATACTGACTAGAAGAAAAAGAGTAGGCATGAAATCGACATGGATTCCTTCTGTTGCTGCTGCCCATTCTTTCGTTGTGCAGATGCACCTCGTAATACTACACCACACGTCTGTTTTTTGTTTTGAAAAATGCACGATTATGATTCCGCATTACTGGAGAATACATGGGGATGTCTGTTTCTGTTGTCTGCAAATATTTTCTTTCATTTTATTCTGCATTTTCTCCGCGTACATTTGTTCTGGGTGTTAGGGACTGAGGAAGAAAAACTTTTTACAAACGACAACGACCAGCCAGACAGATATACGCACTTGAGTGTAAAAAGTATTCCGGTATCCCCATTGATTTTTTGATCTTCTTCTCGGAAGGGGGAAGGAGAAGAGGAGAAGAAGAAAGTACCTAGTCACGGCTTAAGATTAACTTCTCAAAACGGAAAGAACTTACGCAAGTCTTACTGGCAACTCAAACTGTAGAAATGAAGGATAAAAGACGAGCGAAGTGCCAGTAGATTATTTCAATCTCTCTCTCACTCACTCAGTCACTCTCCTTGGTGACTTGGGTCACTTGAACTCTCTTCGGTGTCGTCTCATTTGTCACTTTTTGTTGTTGTAATGATGCTAGGCGCCCTAAGGGGATGTGAAGCGTCGGGCGGGATCACTGAAATGTAACTTTGCACTTAATTCATTAACCGGAGCCGAAACATGGGAGGTAATGGAAAGACCCATGTCAGAAATATACTTCGAATGTCGCATATAAATGCTAATGGTGTAGGTTTCATTGTAATCCTCCCTCTTGGTTAATCTTGGGTGGTTGATTGGACTTTAGACACGGGTTTGCATATTAATCTGTGAAACATGGAATTAAGTCAAAAGTGCAGAGAGTGAGGAATTTCTATGCTGATTCAAAGTTGCCTAAATGTTATCCCATCCACTTTATTTTTTAATAGGTGCTAAATAAATACTGTGTCTCCGTGACATATATAATTATCTACTTTCTCATGAGCTGTTAACATACATAGGTAGTAATATCTTATGATTGTTCGTGCCATGTCCCAGCGAAAATGTCTTTAGCCTTTCGTTACGGCTGTGCGATATGTGGAGCCCTTATCAGAAGCATATTTGTTGACTCTTTGGGCTAGTTACTAGTTGGGGGAAAGCCCACACGAAACATTAATAACTGCTCTATGTGCACTAAAATACAAAGTTTGGCTTTACGACTTGGTCTACAATCTACGGCGTCTACGCAGCAGTGGAGAAATATGAGGCGAAGGTGTGCAGAATGACACGTGCACACTTGGGAATCACGTCTAACTTTCTTAGTTTGAGTGACAGTAATATTTTAGAAAACTCAGGGAAAGTATCTTCTTGGTTTACAACTCCATACAGTTTTTGAGTTAGGGTTGAAAGTAAAGAAACGAATGGCTCTGAATCCTATTTAGGGAGCTGCATAGTTCAGTGTTGCGTAGGGTATGGGGATGGGTGGGTGTGTCAGTTGCAGAAGACCGAATGTACGGATATAAGAAGCGTGATAAGAGGAGAACAGTTCAGACGAGGAGAATAGACCGAGATTTGTATAGACTGTTTATGTATCCACTTGAATTGAATGCGGGTCTCTTTTCCTTGTCTGAAAGTGAGTCCTTTTACTTTCGTATTCTATGACACTAGAGCTCGGTTTGGTCTCTGGCTGGGGCTGTACAGTTGCAAACTTACTATCTTTTGTTGCTCTAGCCCTCGTCTCGCTCTTCTTCTCACTGAATTGCACTTATACTTTTCCCAACGACTGCAGGTTCACATGCCAAACCCAACCACAAGATTCCAAGTTTCCCAGTCCAACTAGTAAATATATACTAGCTGGAGTTTCTGGCGGTGTCTTCTGTGTTTACTATTTAGTTTTTCTCAAGGTTCAAAAACTTCATACTTTGAATTCAAAAATCGTATTCCCGCAAGCACTGACGTGCTTAATTTTTTTTATCGGAACCGACAACCAGACGAAGTTTATTGACTGAAGACGCTTTTCCTCTTTCAGAGTTACGACTGGTGCGACTTTTCCTAAAGCATGGGTAGGGGCTTTTAGTTGGGTGATAGTTTATGTTTGGTTTCCCTCAACCACCTTGTTTTCGTTTGATTTTCAGGGAAAGGTTCGCGGGATGCGCTTATAGGCGTTTGTATAAATTATTTTCATTGTAAATTCTGAACAGTTTTTCTGTGCGTGGTTTACGCACTACTCTTTATCCGTTTCTGTTTGTACTGTCTCAGCTGTTGATTTATTGTAACTTAAACTTTGAGTCAGGAGTTCCAGTTGACTTTAGCGATTCTCCCAGGATCAAAAATCGAACCGCCTTCAAGTCTAGTCGTTGACTTGGCCTATCTCTTTAAAATGTAAAGGGTTAAGTGGAAGCTGATAAGGATTTTTTTAAGTAGAAAAAAGTTCTTTAATGATCAAGTCAGTATGTGCCGGTTGTTCTTTAAGTATTTTGAGAAATATCCGTACTTTTGTCTCTGTAAAGTTTGTAAGCCATTCTTCAATCGCCTTTACAAATTAGTTCGACTTCGAATATTTCGATTCGAATTCCGAGAACGGACTGACTTTCCAATGATGACTCCATACTTAATTCTGAATAGAGGCTGCATATTCATGTTCTGCTTGTGTATTGTGAGGGACAGGAATGGAAAGTCTGGAAGCAGGCGGAGGTAATGTAATCGGTACTAGATGCTAAGCTGGGTAATAATATCACCGTCTGAAGGGAGCCTTTATGGCTGCATAAACATGAACATACTGCGACGAACTCACATGGATTTAAAGAGCAGACTTAAAAGAGAATATGCTTTGGGGAAGTAAAACCGACCTTATAAGTTAAGTGCTTACATTGGCTTGAAGAGTACAGATAAAAGCCGAGCTTGGGATGATAGTGGAGTTGATGGGTGAGAGACAGAGAGAGAGAGTAATGTGAGGAGAAACCAACCCTGCCGTTTTAATCATAACAGCAATAATAATGACGAAGATAGGAAAGCCAGTAGTGGATACTAAGAGGTTGATGATGAGGACGTGTGCGTTCTATTCTACAGATGTGGACGGGTATCCAGTATCGGCGTCTCTGGAAAGACAGAAAAAGGATGAAAACAGGGAGCATTGGTTAATGTTAAACATGGGCAATCGGTAGTGCCACATCGACAAGACATGTTTTTCTACGCTTATCTCTAAAGCATGGCATCAAGCCTTTTCATTTGCCTCAGTTCGTTGGTCAGATGGGAAAAAAGAGGGATGTCATTCATGGACGGTGCAATGAAAATCATTTTGGATTAGATTGAATTGGAATTGGGTTGATATAGTACACAGTGGAGCCTGTACGCTGATGCGATTCGTACCCCTTGGAGATGGCACGTCAGTGGAACGAAGGGTCGTCTGTCTTCTGTATTCCACGGCTCTTCTCACTCTTCTCGGCTATCAGTGAGGAGCCGTAGACAGAGCTGAACAGTATGGATCCAGGCCCGGACGACGATCCCACCATGACACAACACTCTAATATAACATGTGTATGCATCCATACGATATTCACTGAGCTCTCACATGATCCCTGTATCCTCTTCAAGCCATGTAGCTATACTGATTAGCATGGTCGTTTCAATTCAACTGCATAGCTGAATCTGGATTGTAGGACTGCTGTCGTCATTCATCCTCCAGATGTATGTACGCTGTTATTGCAGGTCGCACTTTAGGTTTTTATTTTGAACGTCGTTCCAGAAATAATGGATGCATTTTACACATTTTATTAGCTAGTAGAAATGTGGGGAAGCTGAATGACGTTGTGGAGTATTGTGTTCCAAGCTCTTTGAGTCATTTTTGTCTACCTCAATACAGCAGTTTACGTGGTCGTAGTGTCAATTTTCTACGGATGCTTTAACTTTGCGAAGTTATAACTGAAGCAGAGAGCACCGCACCATGTGACCTGTGTAGGTATGCTCCTCACTAGTTCCCTCTCACTCTCTATCATTTGTTAAGGGTAGTTGGAAGGGATCAAGGATCTATTTTTGTAGTTTTTACTTACACGCGTTGTTGTTGTACACTGCTTGACTGCGTTGAAGTTGAGTGGAGAAGGTATGTAATGTACCTAAGTGGGTACGGAAGGCCCACGTTTGTGGAGTGTCGAAGATTAAGTAAGGTTGGTTGACTAGGCAGTACTTTTTTGCTCAGTATTTTCGTATGCTGGTTGTCTGGTCACTGGCCCAGAGTAAATTAGATGATAAAAGCAAACTTGTGCATTCAGCTAATATAATTGAAATTCAGGCGCTCCGTTTCTCGTTTCTTGGGGCTTGGAGAGTTGGGGAATGAGGCTTGTTAAGTACCCACTTGTATTATTATTATTAAGTTTGTGGTGAGAGTCTGATCTTGGTGTCCTGGTATTTCTAAGTTGTCTTTGCATGAATACCTATGACCTCTTTCATACTCCAAGAAAATAACGATATGAATTAAAATTATTGGTTCGTAGATCGTTGCGCAAGGCATGACTGTGAACCTGAACAAAGAGCTAGTGATATTTTCAACGCATACAGAATCGTCCCTACCATCACCAGTAATTGTGTTTTTTTTCGTACGGGAGGAAATTGTTGACTCACAATGAAAGAAACTTTGTAGGTTTGCAAAGTTGGAGGAGAAAAGGAAAATTACTATTTATTTTGAGTTGGAGAAGCGTACTGCATTCAGTATTTGATTTGTCTCACAACGCGAAAAATGTTCATTATTGTGGAGCATTGTAGGTGGATGTGGAAGTGGAAGAGCAGGGAGGATAAGGCTCAAGGAGAGAAGGAAAAATAAATATAATCCCCATTGAACAGAGTGTGTACTCCCTTTGTCGTGAGATTGTCCTTTGTTCCCATACATTGTAAGTACGAATGTTTTCATTTCGGGAACCCCTCATCCTTTGGGATTTTTTGGTAATCGGTTCATATTCCTGCAAATATGTATTCACAACTCCAGTCCGTCTCTGAATTAGATTCACTCGAGCTTTTATTTTTCTCTGTTCTACTTTACTGTGTCAGCAGCTGCAAGCCGCCAACAATATTACCATATATACACTAATGTTGTAGAACATGAAGATTATAAAGTTCCCTTTCTTCCATAGTATGTAGGTAAGGTAGTTAGCTGCGTACTTGAACAGCCATAGAATCACCGATACTGCGGTTTTACTTGCCTAATTTTAATTTGAAATTTGTGCATTGCCTGATCATAAATACAAATATGTACTCGGCCTCGTTGTAAACGTTAAGAAACTGGAAGTACTTACCTACCTAGTTTATTTCAGCTTCGTTTGAAGCCATTAAGTCAGAAGCATTACTTCAGTACCGGACAACGCAGCCGCCCTATCGGTAGTTAAACCAAATATACATAATATTAAAAAAAGTACCGCAACTATATGTGTACCGAGTTTGAATCTTTCCCTTTAAATAAAAATAATGATGCAATTAATGGCACCATAATGTTCGCATTTAACAAACGTGACTATAGTGACAAGGGCCGATCGACGTGTAAATCAATTACCGCTAAATAAATGGAGTCGTGAAGTTGTCATTTTCGCTAATTTATTTTAGGATAAGTTTTTAACTTGTCATATGTACTGGTACCGTGCTACATTTAAACTGTCATAAAAAAACGATGGAAATTTGCAGTTCGTGTGCTAGTTAACTGTGAACGTAGGCCATGCTATTATCATTGAACAGTTAAGTAGGTACATCAACTTCGGTCTCAGAACGTCAGTGTGTGTGTATATAGGTAGATACTAGATGCATACCTAGTAAGGTTTGTATGTATCCGACTCAGGATAAGTTATGAGAGCGCCGGGATCGATTTCACACTATAACTTAATTACAGTTACTAGATTTCGATTCAAATTAATGATAACTGACACCAAATCAGACGGAGCTATAAAGTTGGCAATGAAGCGTTTAATTAGATGAGATGCTTTTTAATTACCATGCGATACTCTAAACCGGCAGTGTCGTGTTTCGTTGCAGTTGTTATTGTAAACTTGCCCTGTAGGAATTTCATGGCATAGTCGAAACAATGGTTTGATAGTTTTGTTGGATTGGAAGTTTAATCATTGAGCAAGTCAAGCCACATGAGGATGAAAGATGAAGTTACTATCTCATAGTTCGTGGCTAAGTAGGGGCAGACTGACGAGTACGGGTAGAAATTTTTTAGTGGTGAGTCTTGCAGACGGTTCTAGGGGAAATGATAATGTATGGGCTCTGCACTGTAAATGCCGAGATTAATGAGACTACTTTGACGCGTAGACGCGCCCCACACATGATAGGTACTTTTCACTTGCTTGTTTTATGCACAGTCTGTCTCGCCTGAAAAAGAGCTCGCTCGCTTTTAATTCATATCATCAGAATCCGCACGCAAAAGTAGTGGAAGAGTTAAGTCTTGACGTAGGGTTTCACCAGCCAGACAATTTGACTATAATTTATTTACTGTATCGAAAGCGTATACGAGGGAAGAGAGGATGGAATAGCAAACTTTTTTTGTGCTTCCGCATCTCTTTCCCATTCTTTTTGTTTCATTCTTCTGATAACGGTGCGTGAGCCAGTCTGACTGTTTCGTAAGTCTAGAGAGAATTGAGTTAAGAGAGAGTCAGTCTTGAGTTGAGTGATTTCCTCACGACGGACGAACGGCATAAGCGAAAGTAATAAGTAAGATGGAACGTGGAGGGAAACATCGTGCCCTGTTCAAGAGTTAACGTCCAAATTCGTGCATCATAAATGATATACGCGAAGGGATGGTTGTAAAAGTTGTTCTAGGCTTCATTGTATTCGTAGGTTCGGAGATCATGAGTTCGGAGCATTTTTTAAAAAAAAGTATGATCCTGAAGCTTGTTAGTCATAGTGCTATTATTTGTCATGAATTATATAAAAAAAAAGTTGGTGAGAAAGGGAGGAAGAAATGTACCTAAGTTTCGATGTTTTTTCTTTGGTATTTCAGATGGGAAAGTAAAGCGATAAGAATGGGGTGTTTGAGCAACTTCCGGGAGAGGAATTCTCGACGAAAGTATCACATTTTGGTACTTTTCTACGTGTGCTCTCAGTGTTCTGGACAAGTGCCAGGCAGTTTTTCTCCTGGAGAATTTCAATCTCAACAGTCAGCTTTTCAGCAGCCGCAGACAAAGGATCGTGGTCCACAAAGGCCAACTCAATCAACATTTAATGATCCCTTTTTAAATTTCAATAATAATCAAAACAATCAGTTCTCACCTTCGCAGCAGCAGAGCAGGCCGCAATTTCCTAGTTTTAATTCCATAAATAATGATCGAACACCCGGAACCTCAGAACGTGATAGACCTCGTGACCGGAACAGAGGGAGCAATCGTGATCGTGGCACGCTCCGAAATCAGTTTGAAGAAGTAGACAGTCAAGGTCGACCTATTTCAAGGCAGGATCGCTTCCCGCAGTTTGGTTCCACGACTGTCAGAAATGGTGATACCCCAAGATTTCGACCTCAAGACAACCAGGACTTCAGTAACAGTCGGTTCCCTTCTGGATCTTCTAATAATCCAGGCATCAACCCGAATCAGCCTAGCAACCGGAACATGTTAATTAGAGAGCCGTGAGTTTATTTTTTATTTCAGTCTTTTTATTGCATACGACATGTGATATAGAATCAGCTAAGAGTTGGTTGTACCAACTTGCTACTCGATCGCCCGGATCCGGAAAGTTGAGGAAAACAAACTTTCAATGAAGGGAACTATTTTTATTGTAACCGCAGAATTTGAGAAATGATCGTGAGCGTTTTAAGGTATTACTTTAGATTAATCTGTATGTATTTCCCTTTGGAGCTGGTTAGAACTGGGAGTTAGGCACTTTTGTATCGTGAAAGCCGCTGAGACTTTCCAGAGTGAAATTTAATATTCCGCTGAAGTTGAAGGATGAAGTAAACTTCCACAGATCATTGTATCGTGCTCAATGGGGTTTTCATGTCTCTGTAGATTTGCTTATGATGGAGCCTCATATATGTAAATATATATATAGGTACCTATATATACCTACATGTGGACTGTTTTATCGATGTATATGTGTTACTATTGTCATATCCACAAAAACGTGAATTCATAACTTGAGTTAGTTATGTATAACCTTGTGTTAAGATTGTGCTACATGAAATTATGATCTGGTTTCCGCACTTTATTGAACTACATAGTCTTCTGCCTTTCACGTTTTTCCCTCATTCTCCCGTTACCGGTTTCTGGCTCATAATAATGCACGTAGCGTTGGCTCCATTGATGGCAATGCAGCGTGTGTATACGTATACCGTTTTGCTTGTGTATGTATGTGCTGTGTACCTACTATTCAGATATTACGATAGGTATGTGCATATATGTATGTATGCTATAGCTCAATGTATTAGATAGGTGACTCGCCTCGGTGCCTTATGCCACGATATCGTGGATGTGGATTGTTTGTAGATAAAATAACGTACTGGGAGTGTGGGAGTTTGTATCTTTCGGTTGTACATATATAGAATTTTTTTAGGGGTCTGAGCTTAGGATTTCAAAAGTTTTAGGATAAAATAAATGTAAAGTGGAAGTGATTCTTCATCCGGAAGCGCCAACTTATTTCTTGTTTTACTATAAATACCCTTTTTTATTTCCAAGTATATGTATTAGTGTATCCGGCCGACAAGCGTTACCCAACTTGTATTTTCCGTTTGGAAAGTCTTTAGCCGAATTCGCAGAGTATTCGGTAGGGCTATCACTTTCCTTATGATTTGCTGGGCATAATAAGCTGATTCGTAAGTAGCACTTAAATTCAAAGCCCCAAATCCGCGGGACCATGTCCCACTAAAAGTATTGCATTAACTATTGTCTACGTGTAGACATCTTCAAATGTCGATATAAAATATATATTTAGTATATCTGCCTACCAAAGAACATAGACGGGTATTGACAGTTTTACGAGGGACCTACGCTGTTTTTAATCGTATTCATACGATAATACATGTTTGTATAGGGTAGGTATATATATATAGTTTAATTATAAATAGCATTATTCTCTAATATATAAAATAAGTAGCTAGGATTTCATTTCAGTTTCCTCTCCTTGAATTGGATTGGCAATTGAAACAGTCCATCATGGCTCCGAGAATAGGAAACAATATAATGTATGGGTTCTTTCCCTGCTCTCGGTGGTCAGCAGTGCGTATCGCTTGCTTTCTTGTTGAACTTCACGTAGTTTTATGTTATTAGATTTGTTGCTTTTATTGAAGCATCTTGGTTTCGGTTTCGCTACCACTACCTTGCGAAAGTTTTAACCATGGTTGTTGCTTCAGCTGTAAGTGCTGTGACTCTTCGATTATTTTCCCGTAGGGAAATGAAAGGTTGATACATGTTACAGTGAACTCGTCTATGAGCAACGGAGTTGTTGCACTTGTCTGTACACTCAACTGGGATACTGCTGTATTCCTGATTTTCTGTTACCCTTAAGTAGTAAGTTCTTCTCGCTCTCTTGGTTTTCATTGATCAGTTCCGCGTATAGGTTTTTACTTTCATGTATCATGTTGCCATATTTTGGAAGATCATATTTACCTAGTCATTTTTGTTTTTGAACGAAACTTCGTGTAATTCACTTGGTATTTTCATATTTTTTTAAGCTTTAGTGAGTATTTGCGTTATCCTGTATGAAGTAGGTGCACCAGAAACTTTACGGTACGCAGATTCTGGGAAAAATAAAAAACTGATTCTAATTTGTAACTTGGCATAATAAACCCATATTTAACATTTCTTGCTACTAACCGTGTATGTTTTGTAGCACATACTGTTAGACGTAGAGTTCTTGCGCAACATGAAGTTTTGCTTTCTCTTTCCCTCTAGGCCATACAGCACCGTCATACTTAATGTGTTGCGTTTTACTCACTTGTGTCTGTATTTATTTTAGTTAGGTACGTATAACTATATGTGAGAGTTTATGTAACCTGCCTGCCTGTCTCTATCAGAGTTACTTAATAGGTGTAGCCTAAATACATATCTACACCTATTAAATAAAATAAATACATATTTCCCCAGCCCTTGACATCTGTATATATTTTATTAAGTACCTAATTATATTGTAACGTTCATAAAACTTTCACTCTTGAAACCGGTGGTAGGTACGGCGTGGGAGATAATACAACGAGAAAGGCTTAAGAATGAAATTTTAACGTCCTGTGCCTGTGCATCTAATATTTTCATTGATTTCACACCAGCCCCCAGCCTTACTCTCTTATTAGCAGAACATTCAAAAGAAGATTTTTTTATACATCCAAAACAATTGGCCAAAACATGACTTACTGCTATTAAAATTGTTACTAGAATACTATTCCGTTTCGATTGTGCTTAACAATATGTATTTTCAAGAAGTATTTTGTTGAAGTTTAGGAGTATTACAACGTATGATGTAGGGGAGGCTTTGTATCCCCGGAGGGTTTTTAAGTCTTCGTTCTATTAGGCCTTTTACTTCTGGAGATTCGGTTGGAATGCGTGAAAGTAGAAATAACCTACAAAAACAGTTGGTATCGATTTCGAAATCACGAACGTTTCAAGTTTTAATGAATTGTGCTAATGAGGGAATTCGATTCCTAATTAGGATTACTGTGAATGCACGTCACGAAGTACGGTAGGGATATCTTCTTCAATAGAATTGCTCAGCGAGGATGACAACTCATAAGTCCTTAGCTGGCCGTTACAGATAGCAATTACGTGCACTGTCGGCAGATAGGCTGCTGTAAAGCCTTCATAAAATGAAACATTGTTACTAAGAGGATCATACCTTTAGTCGATGAAACTGTCTCGGATTATGATTATTAATTAAAAGAAATAAGCCCCGAATAGGATCGATAAAATTCTGTCAAGCCGTTTACTGCATAATTAGTATGTACGTGGTACGTATGTATAATATAGTTTAACATCGTAGGACGGGGATATTATATTAAATATTAAAGTGTGAGCTTTTCCTTTTTACCATTGCGATCACTGTTTACATGTCCCTTGGCTGTTCTGTAATTCTTGTGTTTGTTGGTTGACAGGCGATATTTTGTGGTGGCAAGTAAAATTGTGAGACCTGGTCAAGTGTACCGAGTGGCTGTGACGATCTTTCAAAGCCAGATTCAAACTTCGGAAATAGAAGTTCGGGCTTCCCTTCTCCGGAATGGCGTCGACATTGGATCTGACACCAAAATTTGCCACGCGAACAACCCCGAAACCTTGATGATAAAGGTAGGTTGATTGATGGCCCATGAGGGTAACTGACTTGAACATTGTGACTGGTTTGACTGAGCCTGAACTAGCGTGAAATTGTGACTGGAAATAAATGTGGGATGGGATGACTTTCTAAGTATTCCAAGTCAACTTTTTAGGGTGGTTTTCGGGACTCTCTGAACACCGAAACGAGATTTTAGCTTAATGAGACCGCTTGAACCGTCCACAAAATGAAAAAGTAAAAGGAGCGAATAGGAAAGATTTTCCTGTGTTAAATATCCTTAACAGCAACCTATGAGTGCTAGCGACTTTGTCCCTCCATTTTTGTTTGTATTCCTCCTATGTAACTTCAGTGTGAGACGGAGTAGGGGGGAAAGTAAAAGACTCACAGCAGGATGACTGGGTAAAACTTTAATGAAAGCAACTTTTGGTGAAAAATAGGTGCCGCGAACCAGCGTGGTTGGAAATTACAGACTTCGAGTGGAAGGCAATGATAACGGATTGGTGGGGGGAACCGCTTTTGTCAACGAGACAGATCTGAATTTTTCTCAACGCTCCATGACCATCTTCATTCAAACTGACAAGCCAGTCTACATGCAGAGTCAAACGGGTAAGAAAATGATTATTTATGCACAGTCTTGTTCGTTGGCAGTTATTTTGTATGTACTATTACGTAGGTACATACACGCTCCGGTATAATTAGTCATATGGTGCAGGCAGGAGATTGCATTTTACGTTCCTATTGTGTGCCTTTCAGGCCTTTATGTGACAAAATGGATGTTCTGAAGTATCGTACATTATCATCGTCATTCATTTTTTATACTGGCTGCATAGGTAGGTAGGTAACATTCAATCTTGTATATTGTTTCACAATAAGATGCCCACAAATTTAATTTCTTCGGATGTAATATGTTAGACAATCTGCATCTTTTCTTGAATTTTTGTAATACACCTCATTAGGCTTAGCACTGTATAAAAAAGTTATCTGCCCTTTTGTTTTAAATTGGGCGTTTGTGGAGGCGAGTTAAGATTGAATTGGAGGCATTTCGAATTCGTGAAACTATCATGATTTGGAAACATGAGGTTGTATTTTAGAGAGACAAAGAAATTGAAGCTGAGAGATTCAAAAGAAAGAGCTTAATACATATATACGACTGAAAACTTTTACAACTTTAAACATGGCTATATGTATACATAGTATCACTACTATGCAGAACTACTTCTGGCTCCACAATTTTGCATTTTATATCTAACGCAGGGAAACACCCTGTCTTTCTCTGACTGGCTTCTGGGCGTAAGGCAGACTTTCGCTTTGTCAAATTCGTGCATAAAAGAATTCTATATGATCATTTCTAGCATCTACGTCCTCCGTGAAAATTTCTTTTGGAAATCCTGATTATGATGTAACTAGTTCTCGTCGTGACAATGGCTGTGGTGGTAGGCAAGAGTATCATACTTTATGCAATTTAAATATGGCGTGAAAGAAACGAGCTGAGTAGTTTAGCAGGATATGAGAAAAGAGCTCTATTACAATGTGACGCATGATGACGTTCAAGCTGTAAAAATCTTATTAAGGTAGTAAAGTGAAGAGTGTACTTTGTGAAGTCAAGGTGACTGACGGTCGGGGCCTTTGGCTTTACCCGTATTATCGCCAATGAAATTGTATTCAAATTTGCGAGTCACTCAGAAAAGCAGTAAAATATTCAAGGAATTTACACATTAAGCAGGCGAAGAGGTTAAGTTTCAAAATTATTTGATAGTCACATCGTATATTCTAAAATGCATGCGGTGGAAGCGGCAGCGTAGTAGGTGTTCCTATCATCCTATCCGAATGAATATGAAAATCACGTGAGTTTAGTCATTTCTACATCCGTTTACCTTATGACGGAGCTTCGTTTTCCTGTTTACCCCTCAACTACTCTTACATTTTACAGGTTCAAGCATTAAGCATGATGATAGGACTTGGGATGTCTTCATGAAGATTGTACGAGGGAATGGATAATGTATTAAGGTTTGAGTAAAATTCAAACGCTACATAAAGTTGGGTGTAACTTTGTGTACTTTACCACTGAGTTCTTCGTTAACTCCTTTCTGCATGTACCTATGCTATTAAATTTTGTAGTTAATTATTCTTTAGCTCGCAGAAGTTATTGAAATATTTCAGGAAGAATTAGAATCTTAACCGTGGTAGTTTAAGCAAACTACCTGCTGGTGGTCAACGTGTTACACGTATAAAATAAGGGGTAAGGGATGCGTATTTTATCCAGGAGGATCGGGTAATTTGTTTCTAAAAAAAAATCAATCCGACGGTTGCTCACTTATAGTTTCACTCCACTTGCCTGAGCTTCCCTAGGCCGGTGCATTTCTCCGGATGGTCAGCATAGAATACAGACGATGTAGCATCCGTAAAAAGCATAGATCCAGAGATAAAAAAAAAGAAACGTGATTTAAAATAGCCTGAAAGATTGTTCTCGAACTGTTACTACGTTTGCCATGTACCATGAAATGAAAAATGAAAAGTAAAGGGTATAGACACATGTGTAAAGGTATAGGAAATTCAATACGGTTTATAGTCTTTACACCTGCGGGTATTGATCCGAATTTATATGGGAGATATTCCATTTTGTTCAGACAATGAAATCTTGGGAACACATTGCAGTGCAGCATAGAGAGCATGCATTGTGAGATTTTTCCGTCGGGGTAGATAATTACATGAAGCAAATTTAGGCGTGCATGAATGCGTGCACGTCCCTTGCAGAGGGATAGTGGGTAAATAATGTGAATAATGTAGCTTCTGCGTGTGTGGAAAGATGAACTGTGAACATTTATTCGGTGTTAGAAGGAGAAAAGTTGGTTCTACCTAAGAATTGGAGAAGACAGAGGGAAATGGAACTGAATTGGTCCGGCGTGGTCGTTACCAAGTGTTATTATTGCATTATTTAGGCGGGAGGGCAGACATTGAATATGATGAATCGTAGTACATTAAAAGTAGCAATTCTATGGGGAAATGGAAATAGTTTTACTTTCCTTGAAAGGAAGATGTGCCAATGCTTTCATTTCCTCTTGTACCCCTGCTAATGTTATAAAAGCTTCCTTCAACACGCCGTCGTCCTCGGGATCTCTAATAGCACTTGTCTTGAAACGTATACAGATATGGAATTGAAAGCATTGTGAAATCGAGAATGGAGTCTGTTTCATGTTGTTGCATATGTAGTGCAATGTGGGAAGGTCGGGATGTGCTTGCAGCTCAAAATTCACAGAGCGTATCCTCATGCAGTGTGCTTTTACTCTTTTCAGTGAGATTTCGAGCGGTGCCCATCAACACTGCGCTGAGAGCGTTTGACGATGCTGTAGATGTTTACATGGTTGATCCCAGGGGAAATATTGTGAGAAGGTGGTTATCCAGACAGGTAAAAACAATTATTTCATTATGTATCGTGTTGTTGTACGCTTTGTGATGTTTTGAAGGTGCTTATTTATTTAAATAAATTGTTGTTTAGCATTTAGACGGTTTTATTATGGTAGCACAGAGAGCCAGTGCTCAGCTCTCTAGTTTTTGCTTGTATATAAAGGAGAAGCTTTTAATTTTAATTACCCAGGAGTCCTGGCATAAAGCCGTGTAAATACAAACGACTAGATCGTTGTTGTTGTCACTGAATACTTTAGAGCCTCAGAGATAATAATTAAGATGGTTTGAACAATTAAGATAATGATCTGAAGTTCTGCTACGTGATGCTCATAATGTATTCAAGCTCCAACAATATCATGAACTAATTCCAACTCGACAAATTATTTAAATCCTAATAGTTATACTTGGAATTTATTTTGCTTCTGTACATTGCGTGTTCTACACAGCGTGAAGTAGTTGAAAGGAAATTTATTGGTTATTTAATTTACGCAGTCGAATTTCGGGGCAGTCAGCTTGAACTACACTCTCTCAGATCAGCCCGTTTATGGTAATTGGACAATCCGTGTTCAAGCCTTGCAGCAAGTTGAAGAGAAGCGCTTCTGGGTGGAAGAGTACTATCAGACACGGTTTGAGGTAAGATGCTTGTTTGTTTTTCTAATTTTAAATGTAAGGAATAATGGACCAGATTTTGACTTTCTCCAGATGCTCCTTAGTAAATTTTAAATGCAAGTATTTAAGTTGACACAATCAACACGTAAAACTTAGGGTTGAGCAAATAAAATAAATAAGTGCATTTCCTACATACCTACCCAGGTTATGTATTATTGTGTGAATGTACATATTTGCGAGATGCATTTTTGAGCGAATTTTCGTAAATCATTCAGCAAGTATTGATATACGTATGCTCGTAGAAATATTCGCTGAAATGAAATATCCAGCATGCAGTTATCACATATTTTACCCCTGCTTATTTTATGTTGCTGAGAGTAAGTTAAGTAATTTCCAACTGATTTATGACACGTTTATTAGACGAGGTTGGTTGCTAAGTGCACATTTTTGTCGTAGGTTAATGTGACTACCCCTGCATTTTTCTTCGATACGGATGAGTATATCAGCGGTACTGTCACAGCTAATTACACAAGTGGGGGACCGGTCCATGGAAACCTTACTCTTCGAGTTACAATGAAGCCAATTGGTTTGCGATATCCGCCGGGCTATCAAAGATCTACTTACGATCCTTTTATTGAAGAGGTACTTCCTGTGGTAAGTATAGAACTCCACCATTTTTTCATCATTTCCCTGATCTCGTAACTTTTTATATGCCATTGAGTATAAACGTAGCGTGCTTTGTATTTTGCTAGTCGTAATTATGCTTCTACAATCTTTTGATTAAAAATAATACCTTGTATTCAAATTCTTATATTGGAGTGTAGGTTTCTTGTCGTGGTTGCTAACTGTCAAGAATTCTCGGCATTGATTTTTTTCCAAATATCCGTTTATTGTACTCATGTGTTGAGAGCATTTCTTAGTAATTGAGTAAATGTTTCAGGAGTGAAGAATTTTAGTTCATATTGATATTTAAATTTAGCGATTTCTGCTTCCTTTTGTGAGATCTTGTCATCTTAAAGGCATGTGATTGCATATCATAGCAGATGTTGGAAATGATACTCTGCTTGTCTTTCGACTAGACATGAAGGTTTTTATTGTGAAAGGAGAAAGCATTTATTTGAAAGGTAGAGTGTAGTAAATCATTGCTAGAAATGCAAGAGGCGTTATCTAGCTGAAAAGCTCGCGATGTAACCGAACAATGCATACCTACATATGTATGACACTGTGCACCCTCAGAAGGGAAATACTCACTTTCGTATTTCTAGTACTGTAATATTTTTTCCTTCATTTTGGTTGAATGCAGTTTCACGGTTTTTACGATTTTCGCTTCTCGATGGAGGATTTAAGTCAACGTTTTTCACAATTGGAGAACATGGAAGTGACCATTGAGGCGATTGTGGGGGAACCATATTGGAATGAAATTCATGATGGGTACTCAAAAGCTAGGATTTATAACTCAACATTACGGTTGCAGTTCCTGGGTGGATCACCCCAGGTCTTCAAGCCTGCTATGCCGTTTACTGCCTACGTAAGTTCAGTTTATCTTAATGTTAGCAGTAGTATTGAACGTGAGTAAAGTTCGCCGGTAAAGAGCCGTTTGACCCTTGCTGTAGTGTAACTATGGATTCGTTTGCTTCGTCAACTATATACTAAAAAAAAAAAACATTGTTAGGCTTATTGATACATTGTTTAGGCTTATTGACGCCGGCGTGCGCATTTTTGAAACGATGAAGGTTTTTAGTTGAAATCTGTTGATTGTTAAAGTCATTTTGATGGTATTGTAGTTGACAGTGTCCTATCATGATGGATCGCCGCTCTCCCCATTCCGCCTGATCAATAGTGAGCTTCAAATTCGGCCGGAAGTAATCTCCAGAAATGGCAGACGGAGTTTGTCCCACCGTACCGTACGACAGGTGCCAGATTCTCCGGGCATTTGGAAAGTAACGTTTGATTTGAAGCAGGAGCTCTCCAATGGACCAGGTGGGGTTTTCTGCTTTTGAACCGTTTTGTAATAGCACATGTGCGTACCTATGTGCGTAGTGATATGTGCATTGACATTTGATGTGAAAGGGAGGGGAGAAGTGCCTGATTTCCTTAGCGGCTAAATTCCTGTTTCAGCACCTCCGTACAACCATTGATCATTCCGCACAAAAGTGCTTAAAAGAATACTTTTGAGTCACGCAATGACTGCAAATGGATTCATTGACTCCATGTAGTAGTCCCTAGAATCGAAACAGAGCCTAAGAGCATAGGAATGTGTCTAACATTCTCTTTCCCGCTTATTAAAGTTTAGTGAGGAATGACTCTAGTGGAATCAAAGATAGTGGCTGGAAGCCGTTGTGTGGAATTGAATTGGGTTGTGTTCATTGGATTGAATTAATATGGATGATTTCTTTAGGTCTGGATCGGCCGCGGCAGATTTCTCAAATTATCAACGATATCCAGTCTCTACGTATTGAAGCTGTCTTTACTAATCAGCACAGGGAGACTGCTACCACGGAGCTACTAGTTGTATCTCATTTTTCTCCTAAAAATCGTCATATTCGGGTTTCATCCTCAACAACATCACCCAAAGTAATTGCAGTTTTTAATTTTATCCCCCTATTATATTATTTTAATGGTGAAACTGAACAAATATCCCTAAAATATAACATACGGGATCAGCACTTGCTGCATCATGAGTTCAGTGATCATCTGAAGGATCAGAGTATTAATGAAAGCCATTAAACTTTTATTATCCGCATTTGTTTCCCTAAGGTTGGAGAGTACATCGTTTTCCACGTGCGTGGGAATTTCATGATGGATCGATTTTCCTATGTTATTATGGCCAAGGGTGTAATACTTCTGAGTAATAGTGAGAGCATGGATGCAACTATTAAAACGTTTGCAATCTCCGTTAGCCCAGAAATGGCACCTGCCGCCACAATTGTCGTCTACCATGTGTCCAAGTATATGGAAGTTGTCACAGACGCATTGACTTTCCCTGTGAACGGAATTTCCAGAAATAATGTAATGATTACACTTTTGACCATCAAATTAAGTTCATTTCTTTCTGTTTATTGAACTGCGGCTTTTTCATTTTACTCATTGAAGTTTTTTTGGCTGGTGCTAACAAATGACGGTGGTATGATTTTACGAAATTCCATTTTAGTTCACTGTTGCGATCAATAATAAAAAGGAGAAGACAAACAACATTGTCGAGGTAATCATTCGAGGGCAGCCCGGGGCTTATGTTGGTCTCTCTGGTTTGGACTGTGCTTTCTACACCATGCAAGCTGGAAACGATATTTCTTATGCCGAGGTAAGTCATTCATTATTTTAATTCCTACTCTCGTCTATTTTAATTAGCTCATTTTTACATTTAAGGAAGTATTGCATCAGTTGTTTTGTATAACATCGTTTTAAATATTTATTATGGGGACCGAGAAGAAATGTTAACGTACACGCTTCATTGAAGTGGACAGTTTAAAGTGTATATGTCGTAGCTTAGTCCTCAAGGAAATCTGTTTCAGGCTACGAGATTTCATGCTTCAGTCTAGTCTTTAGTAATGCTCTCTTTGCTTTAAAATTAGGTTCCATCATCAATGACAAGCAAGCATTACCTATTTTTATGTGTATCATTTGTCTACACAAATATTTATCTGCTACTACTGTAAGAACAAAGTGGGGATAAAATAAATCATTCCTAATGATTAATGCCTCTGCTCGATCAGTATGATATCAGGGTTCTGAGATAGTGTTGAGGTTGAAAGTATGTTGTGCTCAGAAAATAGCTTCTGTCGAATAATCTGAGTTTATGCTACAATTAAGAAAGCTAAGAAATCCAAAATTTCGAAGCGAGTTACTTTTTCCAAGTAGCCACATCCACAAATATGACTAGTAGCTGGAGGTGGAAAAGATTGTAAGGTAGCAAATCACAAATTGAAAGTTTTGTGCAACCAGACGAAGGCAAGTTTTGTGCCATAAAGGAGGAAAACGAAGAATTCTTTACTAAGAACATGTTAGGTGACGCAGCTACCTATGTAAATAATTTGGTAAGATTTTTTGGTTTTAAATAACGTGCAAAATGTTTTTGAGTTCTACCATGAATTTGATTTATCGACAAGCTTCATTTTCTTACATTTTCCGAGCACAACTTACTTTCCGTCACAGTGCAGTGCGCAGTGGTCTCAGAACACATCTATACCATATTGACGGAGCTGAAGCTTTAATCATTAGGAGAACATGGCTTCGGTTTTTTCACTGTCTCGTTCTTACAGTAGTGAAAGGTAAACATTTGTCGAACAGTTTCATACGCAAATGATACAAAAATATTTGTTTGAATACGTTTATGATGAAGCCTATTTTAATACCTGTGCTGTGGCCTAGACTACGACTGGAGCATTAGATCTCGTGGCCTGAAACAGACTTCCTTGTGGCTTAGACTAGGAAAAATCTTGCAGCCTATCCCGTAGGGCTTGTGGCCTACAACATATATAGTAGGTATGCAATACGTAGAATGTATGTAGCACCTGTGAGAGTAAAAAATGTTTTTCAGTGAGCCCTATTAGGTTTAGAGCTGACCAAACTTGTTTTAGGCTGGTTTTCCGAATGTGGCATTTTACGGGCTGGTTGGTTGGAACCACGGGTCTCTCTTTTGTTATTTGTCGTTTCTCTACTTTAGTGTTATAGCATGAGTTTTTTAATCCAAAGGCGAAGAAGAAAGAAGGACTGAAACTTTAGTGCTGAGTCAAGGTGTGTAAATTCCTCCTAATTTTCTTTTGTTCAAGGTGCTGAGCAAGATGATCAATTTTGACGAAGATTCCAATGGCACGCTGATACACAAGTGGATTTCACGTGAGGGTCTTCCGGATGAAGTTGTCTACTTTCCCTCTCATTCATACGGGATTGATGCCAACAGAACTTTCGAGTAAGCGGAACCCTTCGTCTATTCGAACGATCCTATTGATTTCTCTTTTGACATTATTTCTTCTATTTTTCTTTCGCCGTGATTTCCTCCTCGAACATGGACTTTTTCTGTATTATTGGACGCTTCCGAAGACAGTTCAGTGTTTATTGATTAATGTGTGGAATTTGTGGGTATTTTTAGAGCGCGAAAGAAAGATGGGGAAAATTCTTTATTCTTTTGTGTTCTCTGTCCCCTTCTCTTTAATCCTGCGACAGCTTTTGAAGTTGAACGTTAGAATCCGTGCAGTCACAATGCTCGAAGGAAGCACAAGTCATGTGTGAAATTTGAGTTGTGCCTTGAGATGATTAGAGTCAGTAAGTGACACGTTGACGTTGCCACCCTGACAAAAGTTATTTAAATTTTAGATACACGGGACTGGTGGTGTTCACGGATATTCTATTGCCACGGAAGGATGATTTTTGCAATCAAACTGCTGGCCAGTATCCTTGCTTGACGGGAAATCAATGCTTCTACTTGAATCAAAAATGTAATGGCTTGCGGGAATGCAACGATGGTACCGATGAATCCAACTGTAAGTGTGATGCAATATTTTTTTTACTATAGCCATTTAAACTTGGTACTAATATAAAACCAATAATCTGTACCTATAGTAGATTTACTTCATAAATCTTGGATTGTAAAGACCTTATTTAAGTTTTAGATCAGCTAGCGTACCCAGTATTTTCTATTTGGTGGACTGCGGCATGCCTATAAATTTCCCTTCAGTACCGTAGGGAGTTAGAGTTTTCGTGGCCGCGATAAACTACAGTTGAGCAAACAGAATTCTCTTTCAATCCCGAATAGTCTGAATTCTATTCCGGGTTTCTATTCAGTCTGAAGAAGTGTTGTAGTTTCGTTTGGCAGTTTATTATTTAGTATTTTTGACGAATCACATTAAATTTTGGTGTACATTTTTTAATTCAATGAAATCACTTTTTTCTTCTACTTCGGGGGGTTTCATCAGAAAATGTTTCATATAAAGCATATGCAATTCGGAAATATATATACTGAGAGATGATTGCATGTTGAATGCTTGAATGCGAACCAGGGGGAAATCGTAATAAATTAATATTTTAACTTTCTTTCGTATGGTGCAACGATCGTTTAAGATGGGTAGTAAGTAGCAACATACAGGAAAACTTACTGGAACTCTGGATGCTTGGGTTATAAAATTGTTGGATTCGGTTAAAGGATTGTCGTAACTGAGCATGAAACTTTGGAATTCTATTTTAGGTCCACTGTATAACGAGACGGAGCTGATGATTTTTAAATTGACCCGTTTCAATCGAATGCAGAGATTGTACGAAAACGTATGGCTTTGGAAGGACATGAATATTGGTCCCCAAGGGCATTTCATTTTTCCCCTTCCGGTTCCACAGAGACCCGCTTTATGGATGGTTTCAGCTATCGGCGTTAGTCCAAAGTCTGGATTCGGTCTCTTGAGATCACCCATCATAGTGAGTGTAATCTTTGCTGTATTCATTCATTCGTCTTCCCTACAAAGGATTCGTACAAATACGTATAGTTATATGTACATACATTCTCATTCCTTCCCGAATCGTGATATTTTATGCTTTCGTAAGCAGCTGTGGAAAACACTGTGTAGGGTGTGAATAAATCATTTACCGGCGTACGTTGGGGAGATAGTAAATGTTGAGGAAAGAGGGTGTAGGCCTACTTACATAGATTTGTCTGTATCTTCTGCAAGATTACCCCAATACATATGTGCATGCAAGATGTGAACCCAGTCACAATTTAAGTGCATTTTTCTGTTAGTGTTATTGAAAAAGGATGTTGACTTAGTTATCTCACTCACTCGGTGAATCTATTCTTGAAAACTTTAATTGTGTTAATGTATAATTCCTCGGTTGAGCTGCTTATTAAGTTTGTGATCGTAATGCTAGTATTTGCTTCTTGCCATTTCAGTACTCCGGGGTTCGTCCTTTGTTCATGAATGTAGAAATGCCCGATTCATGCAGGCAGGGTGAACAAGTTGGGATTCGTGTAACGGTGTTTAATTACATGATGAAAGCGGTGGAAGTTGTCGTTGTCTTATCTAACTCCCCCAATTACAAATTCATTCATGTGGAGAGCTATGGCTATGTGGAGTCTTACAGCCCAAGAACTTCGCAGGGTGAGCATCAGCATTTAATTTGGATCAAGCCGCAAGACGCCGTACAAGTGCATATACCTATAGTGGCGACGGTTCTGGGGGACGTTAAAGTAAATGTAAAAGTCATCTCGCAGATTGCTCGTGAGGAAGTTACTCGTATCCTTCGAGTTGAAGTAAATATAATATGGATTATCAACTTTTATGTATATTTATCATGGAAATTACAATGGCGTATGTATAAACGGCCAAATAATATGATATTTTTAGCCGGACGGGGTTCCACAGCACCGGCATACCTCAGTTTTGCTGGACTTGAGTAATCGCGCGTTTGTTCTACAATACATGCATATCAATGTGACGGAGTCGCCCATCATTCCGTATGAATATCAACGTTACTACGTGTATGGTTCCAATTTGGCTGAAATTAGTATTGTTGGAGATGTCGTTGGTCCCGCATATCCTACCATGCCAGTGAATGCGACTTCTTTACTGAACAAACCAATGGTATGTAGCACATATGAATTTTGAATGTTAAGTGCAGCCGACAAAGAGGTTAGGCAGAAGGTACCTGCGGTGCTTAAACTTCTATTATTATTTACATGAACTGCTTTCAGGATTCTGCGGAACAAAACATGTTCAGTTTTGCAGCAAATTTTTACACGTTGTGGTATCTTCGCTTGACGAATCAAAAGGATCGGCATACTTACCGGCAAGCTTTCCACCATCTGAACATAGCGTTTCAACGACAGCTTAGCTTCCAAAACGATGACGGATCTTTCAGTTTCTTCAGGAGCGACTGGTATTAATACTTCATTCGTGCTCTGATGTACTTTACATCCTACGATTTATTTATCTCAGACTCAACATTTTGATTTTTTTTTGTAGGGGAAATTCTCCATCCAGCGTATGGGTGACTGCTTACTGTGCCAGAGTTTTCACTGAAGCAATTTTCAACGAATGGGAAAACTTTTTGTACATTGATCCAAATGTAGGTTATTGAGCGATTTTTTTCTCGTAATTATTTCAAAATCCAAACTTTAGATAGAATCAAGCTATGCAGATTTCCCATAAGGACAGTCATTACCTAGTTTGGGGATAAACTTTTTTGTTTTTGGTCTTAGGTGATTTCCAAAGCAGTTAAGTGGGTCATGCAATTTCAAACCAATGAAGGTTCCTTCTACGAAATTTCACCGTATTCTGATCGTAAACTCAACGATACGTTAGTAAACGGTGACTCCGTCGCGTCCCCAAATATCACTCTCACAGCACATGTGCTAATTGCTCTGCATTCCGTTAAAGATTTGCCTGGGGTAAGTTCTAAACAATCCACTAACCTGAATACTTGCGTAATTGCCATTTTAATGGTCTTTACTTTAGATTTGAAAAATATCTTAGTTCAGTCTCTGTTTACCCATCAGTGTAGACATATATTACTAGTACTGTCGCTTGAACTACATGTGTGTAATTTGTAATTTCTTTAATATATGTTCAGGAACTTGGACCCCGTTTAGCGTACGCTCGGCAGCGTGCAATTGCATACCTGGAACAAAAAGTGGATCAAATGAATCATAATTACAGGCCCTACGAGACAGCCTTGGTTGCATATGCACTTATGATTAGCAAGAGTCCAAAGACTGATAAGGCTTTTATAAATTTGTCTGCCCAAAAGAGATACGAAGGTTGGTAATAGTTCACAGTGTTGACACAGTCAACAAATAAAAAATACCAATGTGAAATCAATTGGCACAAAATTAACTGTTTACTGTTTGTGACCTTGTAGGTAACCTTGCATACTGGGGACGAGTGAAAGTTCCAGTCCCAGATTTCAAACTGGAAAATAATAAGCCATTCTTGCTGCCACGACTTCCTTATGAGTACGACGCCGAGAATATTGAAGCCACTGCATACGGTCTAATGGTATATGTGCAAAGGCAGGAGCTTCAGACAGATGCCATAGTAAAATGGCTTAATGCTCAGAGGCTTCACGAAGGAGGTTGGGCATCCACTCAGGTAAATTATTGTTTCGGTTGGAGTCCAAAGTATGTGTCCGGTTGCTTAGTGTGCATGGAAATAATACGCTTCACTTACCTTTTTTGTAGGACACTGCTGTAGCGATGCGTGCCTTGATTGATTATACAATAAAGTCACGAATTAGGGATGTCACCAATTTGACTGTTTCCATCGAAGCTGTCGCCCTTCCGGGCAAAATAACAACTTTCCACGTCAACACGGACAACCTTGCTAAACGTCAAAGTGTGAAGGTAATTTTATTGTACTTTATCTTGATTTTTTATCGCTCAAAATTGGGTAATGTTTTGTTTACATTTTAAGCTGTAGGGTTTGAAGAAAATAATATAATTTGATCCTATGTTCTGATGCTTTCTATCAGATTCCTAACGCCTACGGCACAGTAAAAGTTCAAGCCAAAGGTGCTGGCTACGCAATTCTTCAAATGAAAGTACAGTATGGTGTTGACATTGCTCGTTTTGTAACTGAACCCCCGAAGAGAGCATTTTCACTTCAGACTCAAGCTTTCTTCACTGGAAGAAACGCTTCCCTTATTGATTACCAGTCGTGTCAAAGGTAATTCAATTCGTACATGCCTTCTTACATACACTAAAAATACTGTCGAAGTATTTCGCGTAGAGACGTAGATCGTTAATTCACCGCAGTTTAGCTCCACCTCTTTGTTTTCGTTGAATCACGTGACGAGCATTTTTTCACGCGCTTCAATATTAGGAAGATACGAAGCTAAACTCAGGTGAGGTAACGAGCTAGGTATCCTCGCGAAATATTTCCTCAGGGTCTTACGTAAGGGAAATTAGTATATTAAAATATGCTTTGATTTTTAGTTGGACATATTTAGAAGAATCAGAAAGGTCTGGTATGGCAGTATTAGAGGTGAACATCCCTACTGGCTACTTTGTTCACCAGCCTAGATTAGATCGCTATGTTCTGTCGGGAAATGTTCCGAATCTTAAACGTGCTCGATACCTGGTCGACAAAGTTGTGCTTTACTTTGACTATGTAAGTTTTATTCTAGTTACTACTAATGATTCGTAAGATTGCTACCGTAAGTGACCGACGTTAGTGTAAGCTATTTAGCAAAAATGTAAGTCTTCAAGTTGTAATAATAATAAAATGATCTTAGAGCTTAATACAGGTTAGAATTATTGCCTAGTAGATACGATTTTAGCGATTGATAATCGGTCATTTACGGTATATGTCTTCTGTATTTACTATTTTTTCCAGATGATTTATACGCGTTGATGCATTCCTGAGATCACTTAATTGTAAATTACTGAACTTTATTTC
Source organism: Dicyrtoma fusca (assembly GCA_034695205.1). Taxonomy (NCBI): domain Eukaryota; kingdom Metazoa; phylum Arthropoda; class Collembola; order Symphypleona; family Dicyrtomidae; genus Dicyrtoma; species Dicyrtoma fusca. Next base: position 3,009 of record JAQFZC010001564.1, on the reverse strand, counting down.
CTTTACAGCTGGACAGATACCCCACATGTGTAAATTTCACAGTAGAACGTTGGTTCCCAGTGGCAAACATGACAAGATATTTACCCGTTCGTGTCTATGACTACTACGCCCCTGAAAGATTTAACGAGACTATATTTGATGCGTATTCAACTTTTAGACTGGATATTTGCCAAGTCTGTGGGAGTTACCAATGTCCTTACTGTCCAATTTTTGCGGGTGGACCAATGACCGTCACACCCTCAATTTTCATCATCTTCTCCTCCGTGTCTGTTATCATCTTACAATTTGTGATGTCAAAATGGGAGCAATTTTTTGCAACATAGCCGTATATATAACAACTTTCACTTTTCTAGAAGTATAAAACTTTCATGACAATTCGCTTAAGAAGCTCGAACTCATCGAAATGACATCAACTTTCTCAGGGTTTATTGAGAAACATTTTATACCGTATTTGTCTCCTGTGTACCGTCACATGTTATGTTTTGCTATTTCCCTTCCTACCAGTGATTGGAAATTACGAGACTTTTAAAGCTAGGCTCAAAAATGTATTCCTGCAAAGTCTGACGATACGAAAAAAAACATTATATCATGCAAACAAATGTACGACTGACGAATAGCTACTAGGTTCTATGAATTTTACTAATAATAATAATGACGATGATTCTACTAATAATAGGTAACATAGGTATTATGTTGTAAAGGAAATTGTAATTGAAAACTTAAACTTAGTGTACCTTGTGTGTGGTGAATATATTTTCATTGTAAGTTTTATACGTACGTTTGTATTTGTATGCCATTTTCAAGTAAATACGCATGCTTTTCATAATCTTTTAAGCCAGTTAAGGTTTTCAAGTACTACCCGTTGTATCGAACAAAATGTCAGTTGACTATATTTAGACTTTAGACATTATGTTCTGTCAAGTAAACCACTTTTAGAAAATTTCTTGATGCTTGAAAAATGCCATTTTACTGTGATAGGCACCTTTTGGTTGTTCACATAGTTCACCGCATTTGGATTTTGACACTTTTTCCTCAGGATTATTTGTATAAATCTCTTTGAAAAATTTGCTGAGTGCGAAGGAATGGCAACAGTCGGCACCTGCATACTATAAAATGTTTTCTCCATTTTGCTTAAAAGTGAAACGTAAGTTTTAGAAAGAGGTAGAACTCAGATCTTCCAATTTGTCTTATTTTTACTTATATACTAGGTAAATATGTTGAATCATAAGTATAGAATGTACTGTAGAAATTCCTAAGTTTTATTAACTTAGAGTCACGGGCTGACGTAGGTCGGGGAGTAATTAAAAGGTATATGAATTCAATAATATCACGTTTATATTTGAGTAGGTTGTGCGTGGGTGTCCTGTTGGACTTGTTAGTTAGTCTTCGTATTAGCCGGTGGTACAAAAGTTGAGAGCCAACATGCTCACACCTTGGTTCCACATGGATGATGGGGTGTAAGCATTGATTGCGCTATGCAGTACTGTTTTTAACCATTAATTTTTTAAGGATAGCAGCGAAATTTCCATGACGTACTATTTTCACGTTGTTTTTAAATCACGAATCTCTGAATTGATATGTTGAGATCTGTAAACCTGCTCTGTACTTTAATTTTAAATCGTTTATTCCTTGTGTTCGCAGAAATAGATCTTACTAATCGACCTAGCTTGATAAATAAATGTTATTCATTATAGGATGTGGTACAGCGTAACTGTAGTGGGCAGCTATTTCAACTATAAGCAGTTAAAAGCTGCTTTTATGATTTTATATTGAAATTATGATAAACTGATTGTTCTTGTATTGTACTTACTTAATGAGTTATAGTATCAATAGTGGTACAAACACATTGTGCGAGCAGCTTAGCTATTTGCAGCTCAGTTTTTCAGTAACATGTATTTATGAATAGGCACATGAAGAAAGTTTTGTTATCAAAATTTGGTTCTTGCTTAATGTTTCACAATTTTTTAATCCGTCCATTTTTGTACCATCGTATCTATTACTTAGCTTTATTTTAAAATACATGTTTATGCTTGTATATAACTTATTTCTAGTTAATTTTAATTTGAGCTTCGCTATATTTGGATTGAACTGGTTCATTATGAGCTACATTTATAGTAGGGTGATTATTTATAAAAGTAGCACAACAGGCAAAGAAAGTGCATTTAATATTATAGTGGTATGCAACCCACCCGGTTTTTGTATTTTCTATGCTTATTACAATGGATTATGACAATGTTGAGATTTCTTGCTTATTTTTGGTTTTCAGTTGAGCAGTATAGTATTATTAATTGTGTATATTTATACCACTACATATATTGTTTATTTTAAAAAAGCATATCGGTGAGTTATAGTATTTTGATTTATATAATATACAAATAGAAAACTAGTTCTTCAATTATGAATTCATTTTGTCGTAAAAAGCTGAATGAACTGCAACTTTTAAAAATGCTAAATTATGTTTGAACAGATAGAAATAGAATAATATTATACTGTGTAATATTATAGCGAGTTAGTTCTGCTGCACACGTTCGCTAATACTTCAGAGACTCCTCATTTTTTAATTATTGATACAAGGAAGAGTTCGACTTGGAAATAAATGGTGAAAGTTACATACATGTGTTCTCTCTTTCTCTGTCTCTCTGATTCTGCAAGTGAGTCCAACGAGTTGTGAGTAAGATTGTAGTTATGAATGTATAAGTAATACTGGCTTACTATTTATATAAAACAAAGACGTACTATAATAATCGTGTAAATATGATTTAATAGAACCTCCATCAAATATGATTTAATACATTGTTAAAGTTGTTTGTTGTGTACAAAAGATACGATTAATCAATAATAAAAAAAAATTACAGTATCGATCAAATATAGAATGGAAATGTCTATGTTCAAAGCTCTATATTATTTTAGAAGTGAGTAAAATTAGATTTTGCCTTCTTTTGTTCGTTTTTTTCAGCTTCTAAATTGAATGAAAGTGGGTTTGTGATTGCAGCGTACCACTTACATACA
>JAQFZC010001563.1:0-29007 GCA_034695205.1 Dicyrtoma fusca | reverse complement strand
TTATTTACTAGTTTTGACCTTTTTGAAAAAGTTAATTTATAGAATTAAAGACTTGTAAAGCATGCTTTCCATGGTTTTTCAGTTACTCTGTCGCAAGCCAAATGGAGCGACGTAAGATGTAGAAGATGCCTTTCCTTACCTGTGCTCTTTTATACGCAACTCCATAAACAGAACCAGAAGAGAAATAGAAACCAAACCAAACCAACAACTGACTGGCCTGGCTGTAGCAGTAGCAGGGAAGTGAGTCAGTCAGTTCTCATTTCTCAGTATTCACATTTCACAGTGTCAGGGTATGACTTGGAAATTGTATTTTTTTAAACTTTTTTTTTTCAATTAATTATTGATTATTGGGAACTTCAAAATTCAAAATTAAAATCGAACCGCAAAACAAAAATTATGAACGAATAAGGTCAAAGGTTCAGCAAGATAATTAACACTACGTGCTTCTGTTTCTGTTTAAAAGAACTTGAGCTTTTATTATTATTTTGTTTTTTGTTTAGTTCTTCCTTGATTGAGTTACAGGTTACGGTTACAGTAGGTAGAAACAGAGTGTGAGTGCAAAGTGCAATATCTACTTGTTATGCATGTATTTACAGATCACTGAAATAGCAATACTTATATACAATTACAAACAACTTACGTTAGGGACCTATTTGTCAAATTTAAATATTTTAATTTGACCTCATTTTGTTATTTAATTGGCACTTTGTATTCCCTTCGTGACCTTGTGAGTTTTGATCATCCGTTGCAATAGATTTGTTTTTATTACCTCGTTCGCAATTCGCAAATACGACCAACTACAGTATAGTACAGGGCTGTGCTGACAGTTTGTAGCTGTCATAATTGAGAATTAAATTAGTACTATGAATGTATCCAAGAATTTGTTATTGAACGATCAAGTTTATGCCCAGCTGTCGGAAGTTCAGAAACCCAGTTTTATTTTGGAATGGCTTCGTCATCTCGAGAGTGTTCTAGCGAGTGTTTCACGGGTGAGTTCAAGTTGACCTGCCTGACCTTCAGTATATCCATTAAAATGACTTTATGAACTATATGTTTAGACTTAGCAGCTGATACCGTTTATTTATTTAAAGATGTGTCAAGAATGTATCGGTGGTATGTTGTGTGTAGAGTGTGGGTGTACAATAGTACAATAATAATGAATTAATATTTTGTACTTTTGCAGGCGGAAATCAAAAATATTCAAAAGCAGCTGGTGGATCAACTTTTACAAACGATTCAGAATGGACCGGGTCCCCCAGCCAGGAAATTGGTTGCAAGATGTATGGCTACAGTGTTTATTGTGGGGGATACTATCCTATTATTTGACACCGTCAACAAATGCAATGACATCCTCAAGTCCAGGGATGACTCACCATCTTCATTGCAAATTAAATTGTAAGTTCAAAGTATTAAAATAAGAGAGAGTCAAGTACAAATCACAATCACTGTTGACTGTAATCAATGGATTCAATTCAGACATGGCACTTATAATGTAAAATGTTCTATATTATTTAATTTATTATTAGAGCTGCGGTTTCATGCTTGGGAGAAATGTACGAGAGATTAGGCAGAATGATGGGTCGGTCCTACGAGGAAACAGTGCAATTATTGAGTAAATCATTCAAAAATATGGAATCTCAATCCCGAATCGAAACCATGCTAACATTTGAAAAGGTTTGCTCTATTTATTGATTTCGTTTTTTCATTTTTCTTTATGCAATTGAATACGAGTATCTGCGAAAGTATCAGCAGTAAATGGATCAAAATTAACGGTGAATAATAATCATAATTCTTTTGCCTTTTTAAAGATTTCTGCTGGAATGGATGTAGCTGCAAGTAGTGCTCATAAAGAAATGTACAAAATTGCTCGTGTTTGTTTAACCGATCGAGTTATGCCTGTTCGAACAGCGGCGGCTAAATGCATCGAAGAAATGATGAAATCCGCTCCATTCCTCTACACGACAGAGTTGGAAAGTTTTACTTCACTCTGCTTAAGAGCTTTGGATGGAGCAGACTACGATGCAAGGATTGCCATTGCTGGACTTCTCGGCTCAGTTATTTGCTACACTCAACAACCACCCGTTCCTCGGGGGAAACCTACAATGGCTCCTAGTAAATAGCTTTTTGTTTCTTTAAAATCCAAATTCAAAAGTTTAGATCGTTTTGACTGACGATTTCTAATAGCAAGGCGAGAACTTAGAACGTATCTAGTTGATGTAATAAATCTAAAACAATTTTAGATACGAGAGGAGGAAAATCTGTATCTCTGGAGGAATCTTTGAATATACTGATGACTGGATTTCTTCGTGGGGCCACAAGTTTTTTGAAAGGCGAAATTATTAAAGGGGGTTCTGGTGTTAATCGAGAAGTTCGTGTTGGTGTTACTCATGTATGTCGTATACATATGTAAATGACTGTGATTAATACATAGTGTCTTCTGTGAAGGTTTAAAATATGGATGTATAATGAATTGAGGGTTTAGAAATAAGTATTAATGATTATTGATTCGAAAATCGTAGGCTTATGTCGCTTTCATTGAACGGATGGGTCCTCTATGGCTGGAAAAAAATTTAGAAGCATTCACAAATCATGTTCTTGAGCTCGTGGCAAACCCAAAGGCAGCAACGTCTCACGTTGATGCGGTTTATTCTCGCAAGTGCATTAATTTTATTTTAAGGAGAGCCTTTGGTCGTCTATTGGGGGAAAAGGCACAGTTTTCGGCTCTCAAAGTCCTCGGAGCTACAATATTAAAACAAATGAATTCTATAGGTTTGAGCAAAAACTTTAACTTCATTGCCATTCAGTGATCAATTTTATTTTTACAGAAAAATTGACATTGTACTATAATTTATCTAATAATCATGTTTTCAGATTTCAATCCAGAAAATGCAAAGGAATGTAACCAAGAGATAATATTTAATCAGCATCTACTGGTGTGCGTTCTACAAGAAATGTCTGTTCTTTTTGGAACCTTGGGAACCTCCATCCAGCACATTGTCGTAGATCAAAGTTTGGGAATGTTAGATGGAATTTTTAGTGTTCTCATTCATCCTTGTCAATCAACTCGACTTAGTGGTGCTTGGGCCCTTCGGTGTCTCTGTGTTGCATTGCCCTCAGAGACACATAAATGTGTCGAACGTTGCCTGCATGCATTCGATACGTTAAAAACTTCACCAGAAGCTGTTTCGGGGTACAGTGCAGCTTTAGCTGCTATTCTGGGTGGGGTAAGACTCATGCCACTAGGAATTCCTTACGCAACTGGAAAGGTTAGTCAATCACACCGACTCTTTTTAAACATAATTCAAGCTTCTTCGAAAATCTTAATGATGCCCTTCTGAAAATTTAATCATATTCACATTTAATTTGGTTAACTTTCCTAGATCGTATTTAATACAGCTGAAGAATTACTTCGTAGCGCAAATCAAAATAGTCGTTTATCAATTCAAAAATCAAGTGCTGGTTGGATTATGATTGGAGCAATTATGACATTAGGGAACAGCGTAGTAAAAGCTTTACTTCCCCGTATGCTTCTTCTATGGAGAAACTCATTCCCTAAAACAACGAAGGAGTTGGAGTCAGAGAAAGCCAGAGGTGATGCTTTCACGTGGCAGGTAATTTTTAATGGCTAAGTAGTGCACAGCGTTTCTAATAAAGTATACACGTATCTTTACTTCGTGCTCTGAAATCAACATGAAACACTGTAGGTAACACTTGAAGGAAGAGCTGGCGCCTTGTCCTCGATTCAGAGCTTTCTTTATCATTGCCCTGACTTAGTTACCGATGAGATTACATCCAGGCTTTTGGTTCCCATCGAGTCCGCCCTGGCAATGATGACTAAGTATGCAATTAATCAACTAAATGACATTTTATTCGATCGTATCTGAGAAAGGAAAATCTGTGTAATCTGTGCTATTTTCATTTCTTTATAGAGGTATTACATAAAAGAAAGAAAGTTCAAACTCTAAAATACAAATTAACTTTTCGTCTTTAATTTGATTTCAGCTTATCCTCGACTTTGAAAGCTTATGGTCAACAGTTAAAAGCATCTGCAGCAATTCTGAGATTCCGTTTGTATGAGACACTGGCTTTGATTAAACCTTCCAGTTTCGAACGTAAGAATGCTCGCCTAAATTACAGCAGGAGAGAGAGAAAGAGACTGTAGATGAATTGATGGTGGATTGTGTTTAAATTGTAGGTTCGTATACTCACATGCTTCGTTTCGTTGTGTGGGAGCTTACGCTGAATGATAATGCGGCGAATACAACTACATCCGTTTTCACGCGAGTTTGTCAATCCAATTCGATATTTAATTCCTTGGTCAGTGATCACATGTCCATTGAGGATCAGGTACGTACCTACCGCACATATTAATTGTCGACAGTTTTTGTTGACAAATTTAAACCTATGCATTTTTGCTCTAATAACATTTCCAATAATCCAGCTTAACAAAGCGAACGTTGCTGAAATAGCTCCTGCAATTGCACTTAATACTATAATTGGCCAAATTACTAAAAAAAATGAACTTAACTACTTTAATATATGACATCAAATAATTTATATTTAATGCTGACTTAATTTGATTTTTGCCACTGCCAATTGCCATACGTTACACAATTTCATTGCTACTTGCTACTGTACTGCTACATCAGGCTCACCAGGTTTAACTAAATTACTACTTCACCTTTCAAACTTTAAATTCGTTTTTAATTTATCAGTGTAGTCTTTATTTCTTAGACTTTTGCATGGGTCTGAACTCAATTAATTTTGTAATTTATGTTTTTCTCAGTTCTACTTACATAGTTCTACTGTGTGCCTTCTAGAGATTTTATTTTATTTAATAGAATTAGAATTTGCAGTTGTTTTGAGCATGGCACGAAAGTGTATTACGATTACATACATTCTTATATTCGCCTTTTTCTTGTAATCTAATGCCTGCGTAAGGAATGGTTGTACAATTTTGTTCTCTTTTAGGAAATATATATGCCTCTTGTCCATACATTTAAATAACTTATACAAACTTTATGGTTACAGCTTCAACCTACTGGAGCAGCGGGTTCTGGTGCGATTGAACACGATCCGTGTAGTTTATATCGTAAACTTCCGGAGGTGAGATAACAGTAATAATTCTTGTCGTAGCAGCAATCGAGAAAAATACTGTGTATACATGCATTAAACTAAGTTCTTTAGAGAGGCAGAAAATACCTGTAGGCTCCGTAGGCTGACGGGTTAGTTATTCAAATGATTTGAGAACAAACTAAATATTTCAGGGTGCGATGGTTCCGATTCCTCTGCCATTGGGCGTAGCTGTAATCGATGCCTCGATTGAACTCTTTGGTCTCCTCTACCCTCACATTTCCACGAAGCATCGAACACAACTAATAGAACATTTTGTGGAGTGTCTCAAAGTGACCAAGTATGCAAGAAAGGAGGCTGTGCTCATAAATATTTTTAGCGCTGTTTTATGTGCAATGAAAGCCATTCGAAGATTGAGCAATGGAAGTACTGCGACGTCCGTGGAGGCTCTCAAGAAAGATGGAAAAGGGTCGGAAGAACTTAATTTGATTTCACAGCAGTTAGTTATTGTAAGTATATTGAAGGAATTTTCGTACTGAGTCTTACTTTGTATTATTTAATCAGATAGGTTTTGTAAATGTTTTGTTTTTTATGTTTACTTTTGTGAAGAATACACTGGGCCATTCAAGTCCTACGATACGATGTGCCGCTGCAGAAGTTTTAGGAAGGATCGCCCAAGCCATCTCCGACTCAAAATTTACAACGGAAATGGCACAATTCTGTTCGGACAAATTAAAATTGTCGAGGGAAGTGGCCAGTCGAACGGGACATTCCTTAGCATTAGGTTGTCTTCACAAATATTTGGGTGGAATGGACTCTTCTAGGCATCAGCATACAAGTGTTTCCATTCTTCTCAATTTGGCTCAAGACAGCAGTTCACCCGAAACGCAGGTTTGCCATGCAATCTGATATGTAAATATACCATTAACACGGGAAACACCAATGTAATTTCCAGTAAAGGAGTGTCGTATGGCTCGGAAGGAAATAATTGTTTAATTCTTTGACTGCTATTGACTTGGTTTTGTTGTTACTGCTGCAGATGTGGGCTCTACATTCGCTGGCATTAATTGCTGACACAGGTGGTCCGCTATTTCGCTCGTATGTTGAGCCCTCACTTTCGCTAGTCATGAAATTAATTGGAACAGTTCCTTTATCGACCGTCGATTTACGACAAGCAACCGGGAAAATGATGGCTGCTTTAATTACTGGAATTGGGCCAGAGTTACAAGGTGAGCTTGTTACTGATCACCTGTAAAGATTCAGTTGCATATACATAATTATTATGCACGGAAAATTGTGTTTCTTATCATTTCTAGATTTTCGTTACATGGTTTTTCAGATTTATTTTTATTGTACGAATGCCTCAAATAGATTTGTACTTATAATTATTATAATAAATAATAGTGTGCTAGTAAAGTATCAAAGGAATTATGTTATTGGGCACTATAATCGTATTTTAATTTGTATTTTTTGATAGTTGGAGGAAGCCGAGATGCCGAAAATATGAAGAAATCCTTTGAGATTGGTTGTTCTTTGTTGTCAAGAACGGAAGAGCATCCATTAGTTCAACATGAGGCCGTCACTTGCTTTCAACGATTGCATTTATTTGGAGGAACGGTCAATTTTGATATCGTCATTCCTGTGCTTTATGTGAGTTCCTGATTTATGCAGTGTTTATTTGAGAAATAGTGCTTGATATAGTTATATGTGCATACGGCGTGCTGATTCTGGTAAGATCGAAATTGCATGTCGCTGTACCTAATCTAAACAGTTGTAGAATACAAAACGAATCGCGATATTCATAAATTTACATTTTTATTTTAAATAACAATAATTGTGATAATAAATAAAGTAGGTACCTAAAAATAATTTAATAATAGTATTATTAATCTCCTTATAAAAGTAAAGCGTTGGATTTGCGCAGTATAATTATACTCTTGATTTTCATTTTCGGTAATAAAAATTTATTGGAATTTAGAGAGCCATGTCGAGCACAAATCTTGCACTGAGACGATCAGCTGTCGACTGTTTCCGCCAGCTTAGCCAAAGGGATGCAGAGGCTGTGTGTAAAAAATTTTCTTCCATTTGCCCATCGAATGAAGGTTGGAGCCTGGATAAATTCTGAATTAAATTACTTAATGTTTTTATTACATTTTTACCTATCTAAAATTCACATTCTAAAATGAATCAATATTTTGCATCCACTAGGTTCTGCATATGCTGAATATGGACTAAGTGGAGCTTTGTTCGCAATGTTGGACATTGAATCTGACGAAATTCTTCGGAAGGGAATTAAAGATACATTGACAAGCATTCTAGCCGTAACAACTTATGACCAGACTCAGTTACAAGCTTCTATAGCTCTTTGTAAAAGCATACTTACTTGTGGTGAGATCTAAATTCTTGTAAATTTTTGTATAGTTTGAAAACGAGCTAATTAGTAAAAACGGACTTTCTAATTTCTAAAGTTAATTTTTCAAAATAAATAAAATATGAATGATTTGCATTGTGTAGACGTTGGGACTGGGGAAGGGGCGGCAGATGATTTGATCGGAGACTTTGATGATGATGTGGAAGAATTTAAAATTGGAAATGATGATGCTGCAGCTGCAGCAAGTAATAAAAATAATTCGAGGTGGGCTTCCCGTGTTTTTGCTGCAGAATGCGTACGAAAAATCTTAATTTCATCTCCCTTAATCATGAATGAGACGGGAACGGAATTGCTTCGTCATTTGTCCGATTTGATCCGAATGTCATTCATGGGAGCCACAAGTAATTCGGATCAACTGAGACTAGAAGGTTTGCTCAATCTGGAAACTATCATTGGAAAATTCTCAAATATTAGAGATCCGGATTTCCCTTCAGTTTCTATTCTGGAGCAGTTTCAAGCGCAGGTTTGTTTTTTAAATTTCCAAATCACATATATGATGTAGGTTGAATATTACATAAAACTATAAAATAAGATTTGTTTTGAATATTGATACGAAAGCAAATTTTTAGTAAATGTATTTAATTATTGTTGTTTATTAGGTGAGTGCTGCTTTGCGACCTGCATTTTCAATGGAAACAGATCCGTATGTGAAAGCGACAGCTTGTCGTGTGTGTAGTGCCTGGATTTGTGGAAATAGTCAAGGTGGTGAAGATCTGCGTAGAGTTCATACTCTAATGGTCTCAGCACTCGAAAATCTACGAACAAAACCAACTTTACCTGATTACAATGAAAGTGCCAATACTTTGGAAAAATTAGCTATTTTAAAAGCCTGGTCTCAAGTTTTTATTTCTGCTGTTGACAACGGACTCGAAGCTGGAGAATCTCTCAGCGATATTATCAAGTACGTCTAATACTATTAGAGTACATTTTCTAAAATACAGTTTAAATAAATAAGTGCTCTACATATATTTAATACTATTTTAATCACTTTTTTTAAAGGGGTGATGCCAAAAATAAAAATCATTTATTGGAGCTCGTAAAACCAGAATTAGAAATTTTAGCACCTCTGTGGTTATCCGCGCTGAGAGATAAAGCTTTGATTGAGCTTCCACCTGAATTCGCTCCTCAGTTACCCCGTGAGGGTGGGTCATTCTTTTCCAATGAGACAAAAGACCTGGTTAGGAATTTCTACAAAGATTCCTGGCCACCTATTCTTCTGGCGTGTGCAATTTGTGTGTCAACTCTACCTGATTTAGTAGTCAAGACGGAAAGAGAAGAATTTCGTTCAGAGTCCAAAGTTGAACGATTTCATCTCATTTTTGGTTTGTTGGAAATACTAGTTCGTCTTAAATCATTCAAAAACGAAGTTCAGTTTTTTATTTTTACATTGTGCTGCTTTGAATATCTATGTAAAATGTGGTTCTGTTTCCAGGTTTAAGTATGGAAGCCCTGTGTAGGCAGCCTTTTTCCGAATCGATGGACTCTGTAGATAAATACATGAAGAGTTTATGGGCCCTGCTCAGCTCACATTGGCCAAGGGACTTAATCACACAAGAAAAAGTACTGACCATTGAACTATGTAGTGTTCTACATCGTCAGTTAGTGACCCGATGTGACATTCAAGTTCAAAAGTTGGTCATTGATGTACTTAAGCTAGTCATAGAGGCAATGAGAGAAAATTTTAATAAAATATCACAAGGTTTGTCTGTCTCTCTTTCTTTTTGTTGCTATTGATTACTGTATTACATTAATTACATAAAAGATAAAGTCAAAGGCTAAATTGTTGAGTTCTTTCCCTTACTTGATTCTCATTGTTACATTAATTACATACCTATAAAATGAATATTGCAATTTTCAACTGGTACAGTTTACTTTAATGTACGGTATTGCAATATATTTTTGTTTAATTTACTGTTTTGTATGTGTAGAAAATGCGAATGATTCTTCTTCTGACGGAAAATCTGATGAACTTGTCCCTGGGAAATCCGTTGTTCTTTCAATTTTGGAAGTGATCTTCTGTCTGCTGATGCAAAAAATTCCAATTCTGAATTCAAATGTTTCAGGATTTCATCTGAAACCAACAGGAACCCAACAAGAGAATGGCATTCTTATGGCAGAGACTGTCAGATGTCTAGAGCTTTTACCTGATATTTGCTCTGATCCTGGTTAGTTTCTACTTTTATGCTCTCTACGCGTGTTAATCTGTATTGAAAAGTTTAAAATATGTATTTGAAATTTTTGTATTGTGTAGGAGCAATAGCAATTCAACCTACAATACTATACTTAACTACTTGCGTCGTTGGTGAGTTCACTTGTGATGAAAATGCCAGTGCAGCTGTATTACATTGCTTTCGTAAATTAACGACGCATCGTCTTAATTCGGATACCAAGTGGGAGAAATACCTTTTGAGTACTCTTGCAAAACTTTTGGACATGGCAAAAACGGGTAAAAAATACACCTGAAAAGCTCAAAAAGTTATACTTTTTAGTACACTTTTTTGTTGCCATTACATTTTCACATTGTAATGCTCAAACGATTGTATCCTTCGTTTGATTTCAGGCGGTGACGAGAACAACTGTCAACGCCCTAAAGGGACAGTTAACCTTTTGTCAGCAATTTCAATTTTTATCAAAGATGCTCCACCGCATGTGATGAAAATCCCGAATCTTTTATATCCATCGATTAATTTGTATCAACAAGCACTCCAGAGCGAAGAAGATATTGTAAGTTGTCCCACCAGTTTTTCATGAATTTAATATTTTCAAAATGCATAGTATAATATTATTTTTCTATCGGTGTACTTTATTTTTGTACAGATTTACTGCGTTAGACTTAATTTGCGTAATTTTAATTACAATAATATGTACGTAATGTCTTACAGATACGCGGAAAGGCAGTGAGTTTAATCTGTGAAGTATTTGAGAATGTGGATCGTTCCATTTCAACACATTTTATTCATGCGCTCGCCCCAAGAATTTTACAATTCCTGTATAGTGAAGACGCGAAGACTGTGCAGTCGAAGCCCCGTCTTGAGTTCATTCTTGAGTGTATACGTGTTGTCCAAATCCTCGTCAACATTGTTGACTCATCGGAAAAACGTAAAACTTTTGATTCCATTTTTAATTTACCAATCGCGATTCAATACTAGTCAAAATTTTTAAAAACATAATGATAATATGCTTCGCAGACAATTTGAATTTGCATAAATATCTGTAATATCTATAATCTTTCTTAAAATTGTAAAATACATACTTACATACCTACTTGAATTGTTTTTCGTGCTTGCTTTTCTTCAGGGAGTTTGCAACAAGGTTTGCTTGAATATTTCTTATGCAGATGCTATTTGCTCTTCTTATGATGTATATAGTACCTATTGTGCTCTAAATTCTAAACTCTGTGTTTAAATTGCACTGTTTCTTTAATGTTTGTACGCCATTTAGGAATCCAAATGCTCACGCTAATTGTTCCAGTACTAATAAATTTCCTGGTGGATCCTAGTGTACCTTCGTCAAGTATAGGGTCTCATAGGAGGCTACTTCATGAAATTAGTTTACAAAAACTTATGAAAATTGGGCCACAGTATCCTCAGGTAAGTGGTGATAATGACTGATACAGATATTACTTTTATTTCTTCAATAATATTATGCACTTTCGATTTTAAATGACTAATGTGTTGGTTAATATTTTTATTTTAGGAATTTCGAGCTCTCATGAGTCAATCCAGCGAGATGCGCTCCAAATTGGAAATAGCCATCAAGAATAGCCGGAGTGGTGGAAAGCAAGACGATCAAAAGGGCATTTCAGCTACTGTAACGCCTTCTGTCACTCCAGGAACTATCAAACTTAAGACTGATTTTAGTAACTACACTCGATAATTATCCCGTATTATGCTGAATAAGAAAAGGATGCGGATATCTATTTGTTTTTCCAAATTTTGTGCTCTTACATCTTTAGTAATATAATTATTATTGTTTACTATAATCTTTAGTTTCTTTAGGTTGATATACATGAAGAATTTTTAAAAACTTTGAGTTAAAGAAAGATTTTCAATCGCGCAAGAGCTTTTTCTTCGGCAGAGGGTAGTGCCAAATACGTAAGTACTAGTAGTAAACTAGTATACCCTTGTTTTAAATGGAGACGTAATATTTTGTTTGCCCAAAACTCAATATTTTAGTTTTTACTCTAAACTTTCTATTTGTTACAAATAAAGCAAACATGTAGATATTCAAATAGTTGAGCTTTTTTTAAGCGTCTTTTTTTCTTGGAGAACAGTTGTCAGCATCGAGTCGTAATGAAAAAGAGAAGTAGGTACATATATAAAATATAAACTCTTGTAAACTAAATACAGATGGTATTCAAATTCCGGAAGGATTAGTACTTCAGATAATACATAAAATACTCGTCTATTCTCCTGTAGTTAAATAAAGAACAAAAACGAGAAAGCGGATTGACAAGTAATCTACCTACGCAGTTGAGATTTAGCTATAACGTCATCACATCGTATTTTATTAAGCTTAAAATTTTAAAATGTACAACACTACATGAGTAATCGAGGAAACTCATCTGTTACTGTTTGAAGTCAAATGGAACTCACGTACCTATAACGTAGACTTAGATAATAATGTAAAATAATTAAAAATAGCTTTTATCTTAAACTGTAAACTAAGGCTAACAGTAATTGTACTAAAACCGTGTTATTGCAATGTTTCATGATACATATTTAGCATATTACATTATTTGAGTGCAATGCTTATTTTATTAAGTCTAGTTTATACGTAATGCATTGCTGGTACCATTCATTATTTACCATAAATTAATGTTTTATTGTTATTTTACAACATATTATCGTAATTCTTGATTCCTGTAACATTTAAATATTAAAAACCGTACTTAATTAAATAATCACGTGATTAATAATTAGAATTCAAAATTTTACCTACTCCATAGGTAAGTATACATAAAATATTACGACTAGCATATAGCAAATCTCTACTGTGTATTTTATCGCAATGTATGTAGGTGGTTAAGTATACTAATTAGGGTGGCGTGTCGTTCAGCAGACGTAAGAATTTCCCATAATAAAAAATAATAATGCATAATATTATGATAAGTAAAAAACAAAAAACACGTGTGAAACGAATACTATAGCTTGTAGTGTTTCACCACTAATATCTTTTGTCCAATATAAAAACATTACGCAGATACATAATCATTAATATATGTTACCCCTTTAAATTATATTATAAGCATAATAATTATATTATAAATTGCGTACAAGTAACGAAAAAATGATGTAGTCATTAAATTTTATGAGTAAACTCTAAAGTATCTACATACACGTAACTTTTATGGAAACAACTATAAAGGAAAAGGCAACACATGTTTTTGGGTTGAATGTGTTATGCCAGTTATGCTGTAATCTTTCCTTGCTTTCCTTCTCTTCCCTTTACGTAACCGTCGCATCGTTCAGACTGAAAGTTGAATCATTGGAATGCTATTGTATAGCGTGTTTGACGGAAGGAAACAGTGAAAATATGAAAAACATCAAAATAGTGATAGAATTTTAAACGTTTCCAAGCACACGGAGGTAAATAGACCATTTTATCCTTTTAACCTATTCGGAACTGGGTAACCTTGGAAAGAATGCTTTACAAAAGTGTTTAATTCTATAAATTAACTTTTTCAAAACGGTCAAAACTATAGTAAATAAAACTTTTTCAAACAGGTCAAATCTGGTAAATACCACTTTTCCAAAAAGGTCAAAACTAGTAAATAACACTTTTTCAAAAAGGTCAAAACTAGTAAATAACACTTTTTCAAAAAGGCCAAAACTAGTAAATCATACTTTTTCAAAAAGGCCAAAACTAGTAAATAACACTTTTTCAAAAGGGTCCAAACTAGTAAATAACACTTTCAAAAGGTCAGAAAACTAGGAATTACCGTTTTCAAATGGTTAAAACTAAAAATTCCCCTTTTTCAAAAACATTCAAAACTAAGTATTTTACCGTTTCGAAAAGGTTAAAAAATAAAACAAAGCATGTAAAACTACGTTTTACACTTGGCCTGTCTGCCAGTGGATCATCATTCGGATTTTGGATGCTGAAACAGAAAGAAGTTGCTGGGTTGTTTTGTTTCTGGTTGAGATGAGAGCGAGACAGAGAGACCGAGAATTCGGATTCGGAAGAAATGTATGATCACCCTGCACCACAGTAGTTTCCCATGAGCCATCAACACTTCCGAGCATCATCACCATCACCGTTCAGGAGTGCTCAGCAGCTAGTCTCTAAGACTACGTGTGAAGTAAAGCGGAATTCATAAATTGACTGAGAAGATCACAATCAGAATCACAGCTCATTACTCTCACCATCGCATCAGTGCAGATACGCTCTATTCATCCTTACTAACATTCCCTCACTCACCCAGTCTACTCACGCTAATGATATTTCCTTGTTTAACTTGACAAGTAGAAGCGGAGACGCTTAATTCCTTCAGATTAGATTTCAGAGGGCAATCCGAAGATGGAATTTTTAAGCTTCATCGTCAGATTGGTTTAGAGCTCAGACGAAGATACTATGCCTACACTGAAACCCAGAAAGCATGCAATCTTCGCTTTTTTCTAAATGCAAAAAATGGGATTTGTATGTTTGTTGTTGAAAATACTAAAAAATGTGCTACTTGCACTTTTTGAAAATACTTGAAACATGCTATTTGCAGTTTTTTGAAAAGTGAAGCATGCCATTTACACTCTCTTTTGGTAATGTAAAACTAATCTTTTGCCCCATTTGGTAAGTTTAAACCCCTTCAAATGTACCTAAATGCACTCTTCAAATACCATTTCATTGGAACAGGAGATTTGAGACGTGGCAGGAGGTATTTGATTTTAGGTTCGCTTTCCCTGTCTGTAGTCTGTAAGTACTATCTAGTCGATATATCAGTACAAGGTTTGGTTCTGTTTCGGTTTGGGGGAAGTTGGGAAGATTGTTGGATCTGTTCTTTGGATTTTTTGTGAAGAAATATGTCTCTTGGATTTATGTAGCTGAGCTAAAAAGCCCAAAGTGTGGTGGAGCAAGTAAGTAGTATATGGTGGTGATGGTGGTGGTGTGTGTGGGAATTGGAAATTGGAATTAGACATTTGATCTGGCAAAAGTCCAATGGGGATAACCCTTCTTCCTTCCAATAAAACTCGTCTCAAAAAAAACTTCAACTTTTTTCCCCATCCGTTCTGCTCCTTTCCCCTTTCTACACTTACAAGTCTTTAGCTATTAATAGGTAGATTTGCTAGATCACATTTTTCACTTTCCCGTTTTTTTTTGGTACACATGCATCGGCTCTACATACACAGTACAGTTATTCTGACAGTACTTATAACTGTATTACTCTCCCTTTCTTTGAAACACACATAATATGTAAAGCCTACCCAAGTATACCTACATATAGTGGGTTGCACAGAATTTCCAGCAACTGCAAAACATCCTAATTGACTTTTGACTCAAAAATATAAATTGTGAGCGCTTGATGACTATTATTCGAATTTGAATTTTCCAAAAATATAAACAGTAGCGATTTCCTTCACTTTTTTTATTAAAATATATAGCTTCCACGTTTTGCATCTGCTGTCTGCTGTCTGTAAGTATGAAGTATACCTATACATACATTTCTTCCGTGAATTGAGAGAGTGTGTGGTGTGTGGGGTAGTGTGGCGAGATCATGAGTTGAATTGAGCCATGCAATATGTTTTATACATGTCAAATTCTGTAGTTTCAACTTTACTTCTAAAGTCCTGAATGCCTCAATGTACTAATATGTAAATATTCCTTGCAATATGGAATCTATGAGAACGGGAAATGAGGACTTGAGATTTACAAGTCAACTTTGAAAGAATGAGGCTACAAAGCTTATTTTTTTCCTTCTGTCGTTTATACACACTCGGTATTTCAGTGTCTGTCTTCTTTTTTTTTTGAGCTCTTCGATATTTTCAGCATTTTCAGAGACTAACTACACAATATAGAATTTTAATATTACAGCTACGACCTACGACCGCAGATGCAGACGATTCAGAGTCTCAGTTGAGGTACGAAACAAATATCTTTAATAAGGACGCCTATACAAAATAGATGTCTATTTGTATTGCATACTTTCATAGTTTCAAATCATTACTTTAATTTAGCAGTACGACCAGTACCAGGGAATCAGCAGAGCTGCCAGCGTTAAAATATTTTAAATTTTTAGTGCTTTGTAACAGTTACATACGGATTTGGATTTGGATGGCATTTGGTGAAGTTATATTTCCGGTGTTTTCTGAAATTGAAAATTCCAATCTGGTGTACTTCTCTGTATTTCTTGAGAAGAGATTCAGGCAGAATCTGTCTGTAGACAGTTCTATTGTGTAGCTGTATTGACAAAGAGCCTACTATTACAAATACTATGCACTTACGTGCATAGACAAGGGGTAAATTCTTAAATGAAACGGAAAGACGGATTTTAAATGACGTGAAGAAAGTGAGCGTTGAGGAGTTGGAGCATTCTTGAGACTAGTAGATAGTTATTGAGTGGATGTGTTTGGAATCGGATGAATTTCGGGCGTAAAATGTCTGGGGGTGGAAGTGGAAGCTCATTACTTGCGGTTGAGGAAGATAGCTCCATCATTTACAACACTACGGCATCCCACACGAGCTCAGACATGAATTCTGGACTGGGTTTCTCCTCCGTGTAAGATTTCACCTCCAATTATTTACACTTAAGCACCTGAGTTTACATAATTATTCCAAGAGTTATTCAAATATTGCAATTGCTTACGTAATAGTTCAAAGAGTACTGCCTACAGTTTAGTATAGTTTTGGAAAATACATTACAAATCTCTAGTTTGGAAACGTTGCAGCATAGCAGTGTGTTTTGTATCTGTTTTTCAAAGAAAAAAATGTTTACAGAGCAGCTTACAACGAGTTTTTACCAAAAAATATAATTATGTATTCATCTTACTATTTTTGAACCTCTGCTCTAGGTCAATAATAATTCCTGTTGTGATTCTGTGCCTTCTGGTATTTATTCTCATTGGATACTACATCTGGAGATGCTACACTCAATATCAGGAGCTCACAGGTAATTAAGAGACCTTGTTTTTAATTTAATTTTAAGAGTTTATGAGTTTTGCGTATAATTACGTAGTATGTGTACTTACTCGTACATTTGCATTGTGTTTTCCCTGCAACGTGTCTGGATTCCGTCCGGATGCGTCTCTCATCTGTAGAAGCCGAGAACGAAGAAAAATTAAAAAGTGTCAAAGTCCCCATCGCTGAGCCCGAAGATTTCCCACCCATCGTCCCTCTAACGGTCACCACAAGTCCTTCGGATGATGACATCGTCCTAGCGGATCGTGACAATCTAAATAATGTCGAAAATATGGACAAAGAAGGAAAGGGAAATGGACAAAATAATCGAGAGCCACCCAAACCCACGGTGACGGAAATACCCTAAGTTTAGATTTATGAACTTTGAAAAACTTTTTAACGACCCAATACATTAAAATATATATTAATTTATTACTACTCAAGGTCACGCCATCATCGCGATCGCTTCGAGAAAGCTTGTACTTACAATTAGTAGGTAGTTGTTAGTATTTCATTTACGTATTATTAACGACTAACATAAATTACACTGTAGATACTGTAAACTGCATTTCTGCCTACGAACTACGAACTGTGTGTTTAGTAAACAAAATTGGCAGGTCGCAGGTTGTTATTTAAGTTACATCAAAATTCTTTTGCATTTTACCTTTTTTGTTCAACTTAACGTCATAAGTCAAGTCCAAGTCACAAAGCTAGAATGTACCTTCGACTGTTTTTAAATAATCAATAATAAATTAATAAAAAGATGTAACATTTTAATAAACTATTGTATTTAAAGCTAGACTAACTTGTATTTAAGCCATATGTGTACAATAATAATAATGAATTATTAAAATGCTCAAAGTTTCCTTCAAACTGTCAAATCAAAGTATTAACTACCTATGTAAATAATTTTATTTATTAATAAAATAATCAATAATAAAGTATCCTTTCACAAGTTGTTTAACTTCTGTTACTTGAAGCACTTTTCTATTTTGTATTTTAACAAGCAATACAAGATCTATTGGAATAATCGGAAACCGTAAAAAAGTACCTAAATGGAAGAGCACATTGCATCCAGTTGCATGCAGTTTTGTGAAGCAGTGCAGTGTGCCTGCAGTGCAGGGCTGGGGAGGGGAGGGGGGGGGGGGGTGTGAATGGTGCAATGTGTATTTTGAATTTTAAAAATAAACTGTAATCTATCACTTTATCTGCATCTTCTTCGTAGGTATACTCCACTGTTGGTTAGGCTAACATTCTGTCAATTTGTCGTGCCGCTACATTAACGAGAGTATAAATGGAGTTGAGGAGTTGTTTAAGTGATGCAGGGTGTGTGTGTGTGTCTGTCTGTCTTTGTGACCGAGACAGACAAAAATAAATTCCACTTGACTGACAAAGTCTTTTTGGGATTAGAAGAAATTTGAGATGCGTGAAGACTCAGTAGTGATGATGGTGACATTTTAATTTGAACTCTTGGCAAAAGTCCACCCACAGACAGTCAGAAACACCACAGACACTTAACACACTTAACACTTAAGTAAACAGAGAAAGACAAAAGTAAATTGAGGGAATGATGATGCTTTTAATGCACTTGGAAACATTTCTTAGATTCTATTCTGCTATTCTGTAAAGTGACACTGACTCTGGCACATAGACAAAATCCTCACGAACATTGGAACATTGCATTGTGTATTACAAAATAATGATTACTGCATGCCTCGTATATAAATCTCCGGGTAATTATTCGTTAACGAGCAGAGCCGCCCTTTTATCTCTTGCTCGAAAGGTATTAATGCCATGTAATAAGTTTACGTCTCATTATTTCATCCAAATTAAAATTAGTCTAATACCTACTAAACTACTTACTAATTGCCGATGTAAACGCAATTACCTAGGTATTATTAAAGCAGACTAGGTATGTTATGTTCTAACCAATCAAAATCGCATTCTTTTTGTTTTTATTTGATTGATTGTTGAGTTGTTAAAACAATGTATGTATTATTTATTATATTAACTTAATCTCGTAGTTGTAGTAGGTCTGTCTGTACGATTACGATTAAAACCTGACAAAAAAATACAGTCAACAAGATCTGATCGAGAATCGTGCATGCATACCTAAAAATAGCATATAGCCTTTTATGCAGAAACTACTGTCGTTTTGTAATAATTACAGAAACAAATAATGTAAGTACCAACGTACTTAAATAATTGTTGTATAATAATATATACATCTATAAACATTTATCATCATTTATCATCGTACGTCTATTCTTATATAACATTACGATATTATATAAAATATTCTCTTCAATAAAATATATATTAAATGAGTCATCAGCCAAAGAACTGACTTCACAATACTTCCAGGTCTGTATATTTCTCAATGAATACATCGAATCACTCTTATTTATACTTTGATTTAGCAAATATGTAAGTGAGCATAGGAAAGTAAAATAAAATTGTGCAATAACGTAAGAATAATGAATGCCAGCAAGTACTAATTACATAAAAATAAATTTTATCAAACACGTTACCTAGTATGTAACTAGCTTCCCAAGATTACACAATCACATTTAGAAGTTGCTACTTAGTCCATGTAGGTACTTAATTACTCAATACCGAAGATTAGTACAAAACTAAAAGAGTTCTAGCACTAACAAATAATATAACGAAAGTATTTATGTATAACTTTATCTGTCCAGTATAGTAGTCCAGCAAAATGACAGTTCATGCCTATTAATATTTGTAATTTGAGGATATTTCCTACTCGTACTTAATTTTGCAGGTACATTGCTATTACATATGTAGGTATTTACTATTTTACCTCATGTATGTAAGTACATATTATGTTACTCGTAGTCTTTACAGGTAAGGTAAGTACCTAGACTGACCTAGAGAAAGGAAGGTAGGTACATTACACAAGGGGTGAATAAATTATTATTATAATTACGTGTAGTAAATTAAGTAAGTAATAGTATAGTATACAGACATATGTAATCACTAGTCACTAGTCCAGATTTATTTTAAGCTGCTAGAACGCATCCTCCCGAAGTCCAAAGGGCTCTCCAAACCCGTTTCTGAATTTCAGAAATTTGAGTTTTAGACGGAAGCGTTGGGAAGACACCAGCTAGGACCATTTCATTGCAATCCTCTCGACTGTCAGTTATGCAGTCCAAAAAATCCTAAAAGTAACCGTCAAAATACCTAAATATTAGTGATTAAACATTATATGTAACCCATTCGGAACTGCGAAGCCATCAACAAATGGAACGAATGCTTTGCAAAAATGTTTCTTCTACAATAAACTTTTTCAAAAAGTTCAAAACTAGGAATTTACACTTTTTAAAAAGGTTAAAACAAGAAATTATCGTTTTCAAAAAAGTCAAAAGTAGCAATTTATACTTTTTAAAGGTCAAAACAAGAAATTAGCGTTTTCAGAGAATTGTAAAACTAGATATATTGAGGTTTCTAAAAGGTTCGAAAATGATTACAACTATTACAAGAAAATCATATAAAAATATCACCGAAGCATAATTCTATGCTACAAATTAATATTATTTTTATTTCTTTTTAATAATCGATCTTACCTTCCGCATGTTGCACTTGTCGCTCGTATCCCCTTTGCCTTCAACAGTTTCTAGGACGATCTTCCCACAGGTAAGTGAGGCGGACTGGGCGCACATACCTATTAGTACATAGTCAAATAGAAATCAAATTCAGTCAGAAAACCAGAAATGTACTCAATGGATAAATCTTGTCAAAATACTACCATGCCAAATGTCAATGGAAAGTTCCTTACTCTTTACTGCCCTGTCCGTCATCTTTTGAAGAAGAATCTGCGGCTGTTTCTGCTGCTGCTGTTGAAGGAGATTTTGACTGTCACTCTTGGCCTTATTGAACCGTTCCAGAAGGAATTCGACGAGTTGTCTGTGGGACAATTTGGACACTTCCTCTGGCTCGGGCATCATTGGATTATTCACCTCCCCTTCGAGATCTAATTCCGGCTCCAGTTCATAGTTGCTGTTTCCAATCCGGAATCCGTACTCTCGAGGGCGAGTCAGTCTGAGATTCGAACCGGCGGCGACGGGGATCGGATTTACTAGTGAGAGGGGGAGCTGAGGTACATCCAGAGGAACTATGATGTGTTCTGGTAAAGACATTGACATTTGACCCAGACCATGACCTTGACCTTGACTTTGAATTTGACTCTGGAGAGTTTCACTGCTGTGACTGTCGTGATCCTGATTACTGACACTGAGGAGCTCCTTCATGTGATGGGTTTGCTTTGGGCTCTGGAGATGATGGGTTTCGCCTTCAGCTGAGGCGGACGCTGAGATCATTGTCACTGTCATTGCGAACTGAAGTGACAGAAGAATTTTCCAGCCATTGATGTTGTTAAAGCTAGCCTTCATTTTAATATCTTTACACCAAATTACCAAAACTAGTGTTCTACCTACCTGTTTACTTAATATTTTATTAATTACTTAAATCAGGGTATAAATGAACCCTAAGCTATAGTAGTATACTGACAGTTACAATTTACGGAATTTACAATAAGCTATTTGTACAATTCTGAATATTAACTACTATCTTCGGTGTATTCTGTTAATTCTGCATAATTGTCTTATAATTATTTAATTATGAAAGTTTTAATGAATTTTAATTAGTTAAATAATTGCATTAAATTTCTATTTTGTACTTCCAAATCCAACCAAACAAAATACCTACGAGTGATTTTATATTAATATTAATTTCGTTATCGTAACAATATAGTTCTTTGGAATGTGCACTGTGATACTGTGAAAGTACCGTCACCGTCACTGCATTGAGTTTGGAGTTGTGGTGCTTTTGATTTATGAACTTGATTTCTCAGTCACAAGTCACAGGTCACAGATGCGTATTATACACCCGCTTCGTGCACACTGCTGGAATATTTTTATTCAACGGATTATTATTATTATTGTATAACAAGCTGAAGTAATTAGCTCTGGCACTGGTACTAAACTTGTTGTTTCTGTGTAGGCACCTAATTATTACTTATATAAATCCAGGGGCATTCCAGGAAACTTCACAGAAGTATTGCTTCAAACCTGCACACACTTGATCGATCGCACTTTTAATTGAGACTTGAGCAGAGCAGAGAAATGACAGAGACTGGGATCAAATAAACTATTTTTATGACCAAGAATCTCTAAATGTATTACTTTCGCGTATCTACTGGGCACGACTGTCATCAGAGTCACAGTACACTGACTAGTGAGGTTTACGTTCAACGTTCGTGATTATTCGTAGTTCATCGCATCTGTTATGAGTGTTCTACAATTTACAGGTAGGTACTAAATACTAACAACTAATCTCTCTGCGCAGTGCCTGCTGTTGAACTAGCTGCTTTCACTATCGTAGAAATTTGAGTATTTACCCGAGTTTGACGTTAGTTCGATGAGGAAACTTATATAAAGATGATTGTTACTATTACCTAAGTACGATACTGATGTATGTGCTCAATCTTTAATCTTAATTGCGTCCTTAGTCATTAGCAATTATCTGTAGTTGAGTTCTACTTTTTTTTCTTGGGTAGATTACTTGTTGCGGCACAGCGGCTCTGCTTGATCTCTACCTTTGACGTTTGACGGTGGGTTTAATAATTGCGTCTAACTCAGTAGTCAGCTGCAAAGGTCATCCAGGAAAATACTGCAGGGAAAAAATAATTGGCAATTACAGAATACTTGGACGTCACAGCCCAAGTGAACTCCGAACTCTGGAACAAAAACCCCCCAAAAACCCCGCCACCCGTAGTAGATGCAATTAACGTCTCTTAAATCAGTTCAGTTATGACGTCAACTTCAACCAACACCAACGTCAACAGAAAAATACTTATCGTTAGGCAACTACCGATTAAAGCCGCTAAACAACAACAACAACAACACGCACTTTTTTTTCCCGTCTTCTATAACCCCAAGCAGTATGAACTAGATTGTAGGTTGTAGGAATTTAGCTTTGACTTTGTAGTAGTGTAATTGTGATTCTTTATTGTAGACACAACACCTTTATTATTGTATTAAAAATTTTTGTTTGTTCAAACTTTGATGGCCTAAGATGAGACAGTTCAAGATTGAAACGAGCGGAGGCAAAGGAACCTCAAAGTAAACTGTTCACTTTTACTATAGTTTACTGACTGGCATAAATGGCTACAGGAAAGGACGGACTGAAATTGTTGGCACACTGTTAAAGGCTTATTATTGACTGACTTGATTACTCAGAGGGAAATCGTTGGAAGTGTTAAAAGGGTTCGGTCAAAACGTTTATGGAATTAAAAATAGTATATAAAAATAGCCTACTAGTAGCTATTGTGTTTCGGAGACTGAAACTGACAACTGACCCACTAGATTCTTTGGAACCAAATGTACTACCTTGTTTAAGTAGCTTCTTACAGCCTTCGAAGGCACTCCGTTTTATTTCTGTTGTTCTGCCTGTTCAATTCCTGTTAAAGTTTGTTAGAATTTACGCTTAGGATGTTTCATGTTTTATTTCTTTGATGCTATTGCTTCAGTTCTGAGAATTCTTGAACCTGACTAGTTAGAAGTTGCCCGTCAGCATTCATAGACGTAGGCAGATTTATCCTCATCAGTTGATCAGTTCACCCCGCTCTTGAGAGTAAGATTCTAAACTGCATGGTAGTTGCCTATGCTATGGAAAGCGTTTCGATTATAGGTACTTTACTTCAATACTTGTGTCAAATTAAAGATTCAATGAATGAGTACTGAGTAGTAGACAGTAGCTGTGTGATGAGTCATGTAATCATCGTCAGTCTGTTTCTGTAAAAGTGTAGCATCAATTTATATGAAAAGTGGAACATAATGTATGTAGGTATGTATTTAATAGGTAGGTATTTGTATGTAGGTATGTAAGTACAATACCTACGTGTGTGTCGACGTGAAATGCGGATGGTTTGGCTTGGCAATTTGGCATGAGTACAAATAAAGTCCCCAATTAGAGGTTCTTGGAAAAGGAGAAGAATTGGGATTACTTTTTTAGAATAAGCTGGGCACTCAAAATGGGAATGGGAGGGTAAAAGCTTAAGGATTTTAAGCCTACGTAAATTCAAAGGTAAAGGTGTGTTTCTAGATGAGTACGTATGTATGTACATGAAGATATACCGTATTTTACCAAATAGTTGCCGGTTTGAAATAATAATAAACTGTCAGTAAGATGAATTAACATACCTACTCAGGTCGTACAACTACAGTGCAGATACTTCATAAAAGCTGTCAAACATTTTATAATTTTATTCCATTCACGAATATTTCTAAATTAATGAATTATTATTATTTAATGCGGTCACACTGCTTAAGGATACAGAATAAGAATTTTTGATTATGTATTCACTCCATGTAGGTAATCAAGTACATAGTACATATATGCGAACGCAGTGGACCGGTATGGACACAAATTATGTACATAATGCATTCTTATTTACTCAAAAGCCTCTCAGGCCGCCAAAGTCTGTCGAATAAATTGCACACATCTAAAAGATGTAATTCAGTCAAGATGACGTCAAAACTAATTTAAGCGAATTAACTTGTTTTTGCTAATTTCCCCTGCTTTAATGTTTGCGTTTTTATTTAACTTTGTTGCATTTTGATGTATGTACATGTTACTTTTATAGATATCTTACGCTTACATGTAAAAAGTATATGGAGCGTGAATTGATTTCTTTACGAATTTAACTTTGAGTGTGTCCAACAAATATGATAAATTGGAGTGAACTTACCTATAAACTATTTCTTTTTTAAATTCAGTGCCTACGTCATCAACATCCAGCGTATCATGGAATTAAAGAATATTTAATGTACCTACATATAACAGTTTCTATTACTATGCAGGATAGTAATATTAATTAACATGCGGAATTGAATTTGAAATCGAGACGTAGGAATTAGAATTACTGAATAGGCAACATTTTGCACTTTGCAGAATAGTTTAGTTCATGTTTTTTCATTTAATTTTCAGATGACACGAAAGGCATTTCTTTGCCTTTTGCCTTTCATTATGTGCTTGTAAATGTAAAATAACAACGCTGTTACAGCAGATAAATCGATACGTACGTCGTAAGTAATAATTAAATAATTAGATAATTATAAAATAATTGCACATAGTGCTGACTTGAGTAACATGAGAAAAATAATAGATCATTTCATGTGTCTTCTTTTTCTACGATGCGATGGAGCCATTTCTTTTTTGACACTAGGCAATACTGCAAATACTGCAAACTGCAACCAAGGGCTGGAAGGAGATTCCACACTAGATACAGTAGATAGGCTCGTTTTCCTTTAAATTATTTTTTTAATTGTTAGATATTAATTTAAATAATTTACATTTTACAATTTTAATTTATTTAATATTTAATGTTAATTTTAATTAAAAATTAAAACGAGTGCTAGCGACTGCGACATTTGACACAAGCAAGGAAACAGCCTGCACGGGGGACATTCAAAGATAGGTAATTGAACAGAAACCAGAGAAACAGAAATCACAAAAGTAAAAGTCTTACTTTTTTTCTCTTCAAAAGCTTAATAAAAATAAATTCTATCTACTTTTAGAACTTATTTACAAATTATAATTTGAAGTTGAACGCTTGTATGTAGAATCCCAGCATGATATTGCTAAAAACTAAAATCGCAAGGCAGCAAACATGTTTATTTTTGTTGTAACTGTCAACTGTAGTATAAGTAGGTAAGTGTATCAATTTATTTAAAAGTACAAAGTACAATTAACTTTCCTATTACTTATTTTGTTATGTACGTGAAGTTAAGTTACAGGTGTTATATGACAAAAACTCACGTACTGTCACCTTCTATCTTTTTTCCAAAAGGTTTTTATTTTTGGAAGTACTTACTAACATTGACATTGAAACCTTTAAAACACAATAATGGAAATCCAAAAGCGAATTTTGCCCTCTCGGCGAGCTAAGAATTTAAAAATAATAAGTTACCGGTCATTAGCCCCAGATGAAGAACTTTTCTCCGATTCAGATTCTAAAGAGACGAAGAAGCAGCCTGCTACTGGTACTGCAAGCTTAACTGGAACCAAAACTAAACGCCAACCTATTCAGCGCAACAAAAACAAAAGTGCAGTAAAACCGAAGCCGAAACTGAAATCCAAACAATGTGAGACAAATGTTGGGAATGCTGGGATGCCTACACAAAATATTAAACAGGAGGAACAATTAGTAGAAGAAGTACTATTGCCATCCAGCCAATTGGATTCTGGGGAACGTGAATTAGAAATTAACTTTGAAAAACGTAATATTACTTCAAAAAGAATTGAGAGGAGGCCACCGAAACCGAAGGGGAATAGTTCTATTACTGTTGTTCAGGTCAAGACGAGGGAGGGCAGTAAATCTTCTTGGCAGAGCGAAGAAAGCGACAGTGACGATGATGATGGTGGCAGTAACAGCAGCAGTGATAGCAAAGATGATTTCACAGGGGACGGTGACGGTGACAGTGAAAGTGAGTCGGAATCTGACAGTGACTTGAGTGATCCAGACCGAACGGACGAGGAGAAAGACCCTAAAAATAATACTGAAGAATTATTTCCGGAGTCGGTAGTAATTAAAGTAGAGCCATCAGAATTTGCTGAAAATTTCCCACAAGGTAATAACTAATAACAGAGACGGTGAGGCTATTATTCTTGTTTGACTTTTTAACGCCCTCATTATTCATTATTTGTTTTAGACAATCAATTGTTTAGTTTAAATTTCAATGTTTTCTGTATTATTTAAAACTTTAGACAGTTTAGAGGAATCAGAAGCAGTTCCTGATCAAGTACCTTTCAAAATAATAAAAGTTGACCCAGACGACCCAACAGCTGAAGGCAAAGAAGCAACGTGGACCACCCCAGTATTCACAATCAAGGCTGTCCTAACCGAGTCTACTAAATCTAAACGATCCAAGTCAAAGTCAAAGGGATCATCATCCAGTAAAAGTAAAAGCAATCCCAGTAATAAAGAGCCTCCAAAGTTAAAGCGACATCAATTTCCAATTCGCCCTCGTCGAAAGCCTGAGTCGAAATCCAGAGATCTTCCTCCCACCATGCCATGTCCAGTATGCCATATTGAGCTCCAGCGACGGAAGCTTAACGACCATCTATTAGCGGAGCATAAAGAAGTAGAAAAACCTTTTACCTGTGAGCATTGTCACACGAAATGGAAAAGCTATACGACTTTGAAGAAGCATCTGGTGAAGCATTTGGAGACGAAGCCTTGGGTCTGTGAGCTGTGTGACACGCGCTTTAAGAGGGATTACAGTCTACGGCACCACGAGTACTACTGTCACACGGAGGAAGGGATCGGCAATTGGGGTGAATACTGTGCCAAGGTCAATGCGTCCAGGAAAAAGAAGAGCAGACGATCCACGGCTCATATTCAGCAAGAGAAAGGATATCGCATTGGAAACAAGGGTCACAGAATAATGCCGGGGGAGTTGCCTCCGTTCAAGTGTCCGGAACCGGATTGTGATGAAGAGTATCCCACTCCATACACACTACAACGTCACCATGCAAGTGCTCATCAGGACAGACCGTTCGTATGTGAAGTCTGCGGGGGGACTTACACCACGAGCTGTCAACTCAACGTACATATGGCCGGTCATACGGTAAAGTTTTCATGATTAAATTAAATGCAATTAAATGTATAATTCGAAACAAATTTAATTAGTTAATTTTTTCTTTACAGGATGTGCGACCATTCGTCTGCGACCAGGTAGTTACAGATAATTTACAATATTGTAATTGTGTTTGTTGTACATGTTTGTATTTGTATTGAATCCTCTTTCTCTCTATAATTCATTGTAACAATGTTTTGTTGTTTTAAAGTGTGGGGCAACTTACAAGAGTAATTCACATCTCAACCTTCACTTTCGGCGCTACCACGACCCTAAGGGGCACGAAGAGTACAAAGCATATCGTCGGATGATTCAAAAAAGAGCCAGAAATCGCATTAATAAATTAAGGGAAGAAGAAGGAAAAGAGAAGAAAACGTGGAAAAAGAAGCGTTCTGAGTAGGCGACATACATATCATAGTTTAACTAACGCAAATTCATTACGTTTGACCGGACTAGAAATAGAAGTTATTGGTATTCCTAAAACTTTTTTGTACATTTTACAATCGAGGAGCTTTAATTGCTACAACGGACTATGTTAACTATGTTGTTTATAATAAGCAATTACTCCCTGGGTGGGTTGTGTTTTGTAATGTCTTTAGCTCACGCAGATATTTTTGATTTAATTTATATTCTGGACCGTACGTCGTATTACGTTATATTTTTTTAGTGGAAATAAAAATCTAAGTTCCTAGTTAAACGGAATCTGTAAAAGCTTGGTCTTAAAATGTACACTGTAATTACTTATATGTACACCCATAATCGGCAAGAAAAGTACATAAGGTACTTTATTACACGGTTTAATACAAGAGCAAAAATATAATTATCAAGGACAAGTTTGCTTGAATTAGTAGTAGTAAAAGTAAAAGTTCTACCCATTGGTTGCAAGTTATGTTAAACAACCTTAATATTTATTACTATTACGAACTGCCAACAAAACAGCACATTTAATGAAACGAATAATACGTCGCGATTGTTACTTTTTATGCTGTGGTACAGGTGATACTTTTTTCGTACAATTATTGTCTACTACTACTCTACATTATATGTACATTTAGAGTTCGGCATACAATGCACACCCAAAAAAGTTCCCCGCTGATACTCCATTTACTTATTTTTCTGCGATAGAATTCAAGCAAAATCTGGACCTCTCTCCGGCTTGGGGATTTTTCGTTGCTTTGTGTAATTTAAATGATTATTTACAGACATTATAATTACGAAAACCAGCTCCTGTCATGGGATTGAATAGGTATATTATTATTATAATTGCTATGCAAGGTTTCATTCATGTTTTCCAATAACACATATAAATGCGAAATCATATTCGAAAATACATTAACATTACGAGTACACATTGCGATACATAAGTACTAGATTACTTTTCGTAAGGGCTAATTACTACATCAGTCAACTAACACTCTATTACAAACAGAAACAGAAAATAATTTAACTAGGAAATATGAAGGAGCCTTTCATCATGTAATCAGCACAGTATCTGTAACTCATATTATTTCTAATTTCTACTGGGTCTACTGTTACAGCTTACGTCTCATAAAAATGATGCTAACCAACTTAGAAAGGGAGAGAGAGGTTACATGACTCTCAAGGTAAGCTCGTTTTTTAATGTTACTAATAAAAATGCAAAATAATAAAAATACTTACATACATACCAACATAACGCAAAAAGCTGACCTTTTGTACCATCGACCCCAGATGTAACGCATTTTGCACCCCTTTCGC
>JAQFZC010001562.1:0-29022 GCA_034695205.1 Dicyrtoma fusca | reverse complement strand
TCACTGAGTGGAGTGGAGTGGAGTGCAATTTTGAGTGCGAGGGCCGCACTCCACTCCTTGAGTGCGGACAGCTATGTACAGGCAAGCCACAGGCCCCATCAGATTTTACAATAGAACGGCCGTGACTGCATTTGCCGCCAAAGCCCTTCATGTCTCTAGCAATGTTGTTTCATGAGCCAGACTATTTTTGTGTCTTGTATCTTAATGGTTATTTTAAATTGAATTATGCAGTCAAAGTGTAGTTTCACGCATGTACGTAATGTACCCTATTTAATTAATGTGTCTATTGTATCTACAAAATTGCAAATGAAACCATTTTGTCCCACAATGCATGCATTTAGCGTTAGAGAACGACTAACTTTATTGTTGGTAATGTTGGCAATACAATATAAAATAAACATCTCGGTACTTTCCCATGTTGAAACACATTCTGGAACATACTAGTATTTGGTAATACACACATTTTTTTCACACTGAATGCCTTATGAAATTATGGTGACTGCCCAGTTCCCCTTGTCCTATTGCCCTTTCCCTGTTCCCCTTGGCCAATTGCCCTTGAGCCTCATTCCCCTTATTGCTATTACCCTGATGCCACATTCCCCTTATGCACTATTGCCCTTGTGCCTCATTCCCCTTATGCTCTTTTCCCCTCGGCATAATTCCCCTTTTCACACTATTACCCTCTGAACTATTCCCCTTATGAGTATTCCCCTTACAAGTTATGCCTATGTTATCGCACAGAATATTCGAGGAATTTCTTTAACTGTGTAAACAACACCTTTCATAAAATCGCTGTAATAATTTATTACATAAAACAACAAAGCCAAAAACGAAATTAATTTAATAATAAAAATAAACGTGTTAAAATTATTCGCAATGAAAAGATTACACAAATGCATGCGTATTAATCTTAAGTTATGTATGTATATGTCCTATATATATAATTACATGTAGCATGAACCATGGGATAAGTCCCGCAAGGTCTTTAGTTTTGAAAAGTAGTAGTAAATATGTAGTCAAGTTTACACCACTTCAACACTGACAGGGGCAGAATTTTAGTTTAACTTTAGTCCAGGAGTTGTTGCAGACGAGCATTCTTCAAAAACTTCCAAAAAAAAATATATATAGGTGAATGGAGACTCACTTTTTAACGAATATTCAAGAATCTGGAAATCGCACGTCGATCATTGAAGTCAGCGCTTTGGATATATGGATAAATTGGACACAATAAATTTTCAATCTCTAGAAAATGTTACAAATAGATTAATTAGAGCAGTCTGTGAATTTCCATGATAACTATTGCTATCCGAACATTGAATGTAGGTACGAAAGAAATTAAACTAGGAAAAAGTTTAAACTATGGCTGATAATTAAACACTTACTACTTTGGTATGCATAATCTGCGTAAACTTGTAGTTTGACTTTAAGGTTTGGGCACATACGAAAGGCAAACAGACCCGACACGTGGCTGATGAATGGCTTTAGTTCGTTTCGGCCGAAACCTGTTAGTACTAGCGTCAGTGTCTCCAGACCTGGTTCAAAAAATGATTTTAAATAGGAACTAATTAACGACGCACAAAATTAAAAGTATAGAGTGAATTGACAAATATGTAATTGTTTCAGAAATTCAGATGGACTCACATTTCATATTTAAAAGCGACCGGCTCTCCCGTAGCTCATTCAGATTTGAAATCTCACCGTCGTCGGAACTCTCATAAAGTTGACAACAAGTTTCCTTTGAAAATCCAGTAAAGCCAGCGTCTATGGCTGGATATTCATTTCCTGCATTCTGATGAAGATCAATATTAATTTCCAAAGTTTGTAACCTTGCTAATGTCCACAGTACTGTCGCATTATAGGCAAAATTACAGATACCCCGTAGCGTCAACTGTTTCATATTTGGAAACTTGAGGTCCAAATTAATGAAAGTTAGCAGCAGTAGTGAATACTGTTGCACAGTCAAATGCAGTTCCAGAGTTCTAACCGACTTTAATGAGTGTTTTGCCAAATCTTGAAAAAAGTCCTTCCAGTAATTGAATCCTTCAAAAAACAACAAAATTGTACAATATAATAGCAACATGTGATATAATAAGCAAGCATGCTCGTATTTCTGTTTTTTCAAACAAAATATTGCATTAAATACAGTTACCTTCGGGACTGCGATCAAACAGAATAGCCAAGTCTGTCATGTGCGGAAAATATTGGGCAACACTGAAGTTTCCGTCAACCGAAAAGGAAGTATTGGCTGCTTTGTCAAGTACAAGTCGTTTCAGCTTGGGCAGTCTTGGGACTGGACTTATTTTACGAAGAATAAATTGTGGGATAACAAGGGTTGTTAGCGTTAAAGAGCTGGATTCCAGAAATTTTGAAACAATGGAAAATCCTTCTTGAAGACCTCCAAATGATTCTTCGCCCCTCCAGTTCAAATCGTTTGAAACGATTTCAATGTGGGAAAGCTGCGGTTGCCTTTCAGTCAGTCTCCATAACAACTTGTTATCTGTAGGACTGAGAGGGAAATTCATTTCGAGTCTTGTAAGAAGTTCCACTCGGCGTGAATTTAAAAATATCTCCCAGTAGTAAGTAGGCGGTGCCTGTGGTTTATGGAGAAAAAAACCATTATGTATGTATATCAATGAACTGATGATTCTTAAATTTCCTATTTATTAGTGTTTCACGTTAAATGTAGGTGACCTCTGATCTTAAAAATAGGGATAGTACTCACTGAATGTCCGTTCCGGTCAATTTTCCGAAGCCGTCGACTCACTTCAAGTAGATCCATTGCAACGAGGGTCGGTGGCCTGGACGCAAAATGTATTTCCCTTAAATTATTCAAAACGCCAACGAGTTCTTCTTTTGGTTCTGGGAAGAGTCGAAGGTTCTTCCATTCCTTGGGGAAATTGCCTAAAGTGAGTACTTCAATACACGGGGCTTGCTCTACTAACAAC
Organism: Dicyrtoma fusca; assembly: GCA_034695205.1. Classification (NCBI taxonomy): domain Eukaryota; kingdom Metazoa; phylum Arthropoda; class Collembola; order Symphypleona; family Dicyrtomidae; genus Dicyrtoma; species Dicyrtoma fusca. The sequence continues at coordinate 26,077 of JAQFZC010001562.1, read as the reverse complement.
CTTTTGAAATCGGTGATTAATGTATCCGGTATTTCTGCTCGTAGTTGTGACAGCTCAACGTTCAGCTGCTTTATAATTCTTCCATGTTTTGATAAGAAGCTTTGCAGTTGTCGGTTATTCAAACTACCGTGCTGGATGATGAAATAATTCCAGGGAAAGTGTCCTCCACTACGGCATGTAGACTCAAAGGCATTGCAGAAGGAATCACTTTCCAAGGCCAACGGGTATTTGCCTCTTTTAATTTCAAATCCACTGCGCTCGTATGTGATGTGTATTCCAGCAAGTTGACGTGAATTTAAAATCCTAGTAGAAATTCTGTTCCATCGTTTATTGACGTAGCGGCATTTTAAAAGTGTGATAGAGCCATCGTCCAAATATCCGAGAATTAATTCTAAAATCTACAAACAAAAACCATATGGAAAGGTTATGTAAAAAGAAAATAAAAAGTATAGCCATAAGATCATTAAAATCGAACTAAAAAGGAAATAATTGCTTATAGTCTAAAATTCTACCCAGTCATTTCTAAAAACTTTTCCTTCCGCGCTACCCCATGGTTCTTGAACCGGAGACTCCAATTCTGATTTCAGATTCGATCTTGAGACTGGAACTAGTTCCGATTGTGGTTCCGAAGTTGGCAGTGATTTCAATTCCTGTTTCACTTGAAGATCCGGTTTCAATTCGAAATCGTCGGCTGTTTGTTCTGAATGCTGGGTCTCCGATTCCGGTTCAGTTTTAATGGTCCGAGTTTGATCCGCTCCAGCATCGGACTCCGGACCGGGCCCGCTATTTTCCGGTCTTGAGTAATTTTCAAGAATCCCTTCAACCTGTCATGATCAGACAGACATTTCACATTTAACATGTACGTTTAACATTAGCAGAATTGAAATACACTATAGATTGACTACATGGAAAGTTATTAGGTTACGACGTGTATTTTTGTCTTGTATAAACAGACTAATGCTCCACCTCCATTATTATTGCAAGTCAACTCTGGTTAACTGGAAAACCATAACAACCACTGAAATCCGTCTCCACTATACCATTGCTGCTAGTTACGTCAGGTGTAGTAAGTAAACAAACTATAGTCAACTATCCAACTGGGAAAAGTTTCCCAGTTAACTCGAGTAACCGATGGTTACCATCACTCCAACTGTAGCAGATTGTACTGAAGTTTGCATGAAATTGCATTACTTCATCTCCACTACCATGGTTACTATTCAAGCCAGTAATGGAGATGGTTCAAGGTTTTCTGTTACCATGGTTAACTACGGGAGTAAACTTACTATAATAATGGAGGTAGAGCATAAGCTTCTCTTTCTAAGTTTTCAAGTTTACGTATATAATTCAAGCTCTGAATTCTTCAGAGTTTGTACGGTGGTCCAGTAAAACAATAGACAACAAATCTTATTAGGCACTTAAGCAAATGTCAAATGTCACAATGCAAGGCACAGGATAAAAACAAACTTCTCAAGCAGTATTAAGTGCCTTTGCCCTTGAAAGTGAAACTGAACGAACGGCAGATTAAATCTTTGAATCAAAGTCAAAGAAAAGTCGACAAAAGTTTACTTTGATTTTAACGTCTCAAGTCTCAACATTTCGACATCTGAACAGATTTCTATGAATCATTCCATTGAAAAATATCTTATTTTTCAGCATGATATAAAGACAGGGTTATTCAAATCAAAACATTCCTATTCTAGTTTTTGTTGTTGTTGTTGTGTCGTCAAACTTATCTTAGCAGGCAGGCTATAGAGATAGGTACTCAACTACATTGAAATTCCTCGTCTCCATCTTCATTTTCATCTTATTTACTAGAGAATAATATATTGAAAGTGGATCCTTTGTGTTCGAGAAAGCACGTCTGAATTCAAATGGGGAAATAAAAGAAGTTGAAGAAAAGGAGAGAGAGAGGCTTAGAAGAAAACTTACAGCACTCTGATCTAGAGGGAATGAAGGAAAGTTTTGTAAGACTGGGTTGACTTGCGTCACGGTAGAGTATCGATTCCTCAACAGGTTTAGTTCAAGCTTGACATCTTCTAAGAATCTAATCACGTCCTCCTTTGTCACCTGAAGGAGAAAGAGTTCATACAAATTAATTACAATGAGACTCACAATATGCTCCCAGAGTTCTAATTTTATTCCATTGTAAACAAGTAATTAGCATTTCATTTCACTCATTTATCACTGCACTGGTATACGTATTCGTTTCGAAGCAATTACAATTATGTACCTAACGATTCGCGCTGTATTGCCTCAGTCGCATGTAAATAATGATATAGGGACCTAGGCTATTGTTGTTACAGAATTCATGCCGTGCTGCCCCATTAGGACTTAAATAACTTTGCAAATCTTCTGGAAACGCGTCAGCTTTTGGGCATGCTACTTAGGTACCTACTACTAATATTTGTAAAGTCATGATTTTGAAAGCAGCTAGACTATTGTCAACTATTATATTTAAGAACCTACCAGGTACCTATTTAACATGTTCGAATTTTATTGATGCACAGTTCTGTATCAGTGTGCCCTGTGGGTACTTTTTAACGATGCAAAGTGCGCACTTTTTAAAAAATTGGTACGAAAAATTCCAGTTATTGTTATTGAGTTATTCCATTCTTCAATAGTGTAATTTGAAAATTGTCAATTTTCCTTGTTCTGATTGAATTAAAATCCAATTCTGATTCATTTTTCTGTCAATACTGGGAAAACATTCGATTCTTTTTAAGCAAAATAGAAATATGGTACGTATGTAGGTAGGTACCTACCTAGTTATACATACACGACCAAGCTATGCGAAACCGGGATGCAATTGTGGGTGCGCAGTGAGAGTACAGATAATCCGTGTGTGGGCGTAATTTATGACCATATGGCAATCGCAATGGCAATGTCAAATGTTAGTAGTCTGTAGGTAGAGGGGAATATTGCATTATTTGTTTATATACAGTATCTCTATGTCTAGTCTATATACGCAGTCATCTGCGTATAGACAGATATCTATACCTACTTGCTTTCCATAAGCTACTTGACAGGGAGCTCTTGGTTAACAGATGAATGTCATCTGTCTCACCTGCATGTAATATGGAATCCCTGACTTGAAAGGACAGAAAAAAATATAATATTTTTGTAAGCTGACATCCAGCCTCTGCAAATCTATAGAACTCCAGCGAAAGAAAAGAAATCCTACACTTGTTATATGAAAAGGAACCGTCTCTTTCTCCCCATCTGTTCCGTATCCGTCGTTGTTCTTGTTGCGTAATGAAGAAATGAAAAACAAAAAAACTTCTTTCAAATCTCAGAATCTGGATAGAGAATCCGAGAGTCTGGAAAGGTTATCCGTAGGGATTGGCCTGGTTGACGTAGGCTCGAGGGCTTCCTCCGGTCTTCAATTTAACTATAATGCAATATTCTCCTTGTCTTTCGAAATAAATTATTATCCGGTACATGCTCTCCTTCCTCTGTCTATCTGGTCTTTCCTCTGCGTGGAAACCTTAAAACGTTGAAGCGACTGAAACTACCGTAGCATGAGTGATATACCTACAAGATGTGCTTCAAAATATTACACTGCAGTATTGAAGTACCTAAGCAATCCATATCCTTTCCACCTGTCTTGACTGACTGAAGGTGAGCAGGTACCTGTCCCATTCCATTAGCCTATAATGTGTTAGGGCTCAGAAACATATAGCTAGCTACTTCGGTAGGTAGGTATGTACGGAAATACTAAAGCGGTTACTACCTATGCTAGTATTAGGAAATTCTTGCTACAGCTCCGTAAGGTGTTGAGTCTACAATTATTAGATACCGGGAAATGTTTGGAGCCATATGAAAGTTCAAATACAATTTGTAAATAAATAAAGCAGGAAGGATTGACCAGGTTTATTGATAAAGCAAAAAAATCAATACAAGGTTCTTCCCTTAATTAAAAAAAATAGTGCTACCCGGAAATTTAATGAACGTAATGATTCCAGGTCATATCATATATCAGAGACTTTTGACTTTTGACTTTTCCCGATGTTCCATTTCCTTGTGTATGGAGTGAACTTACTATTCTTTCTAGCTAGACCAGGAAATTTTTGGTGCAGTATTGTGTTTGTGTACAGGGCAGTGATTGAGAGTTGTAGGGTATTAATAATAAATGGGAAGGAAATTCATATATTTTTCTTACGAGTTCATCTTGAAGAAAGTCATTAAGTGCGAGAGCAACTCCTCTTTCGTCTCCTGTCCAGAAAATGTATTCAGCAATATCTTGAGGCGTGTAGTCGAGTTCCGCGTGCATCCCACTTTTGCCCATGGACTGCTTGCGCTTGTTTTCATCCCAGAATAAACCGGATGCTTCCAATTCCAGGGACTTGGGCAAAAATTTATCCGAATTCTCATTATCGTTATCACTCTGAGTTGGGTGTTCCATGTTCACTGAAATAGTAAAGCAGGACATTAGAGAATTGGCAAATATGTACTACATAGAGCTACCTTTAGCAGTCTGAGGGAAGACCTTCCGTCCTAATAGTATTGCCACCATAAATATTAGAGTAGTGAAGGGAAGTTAAAGTTATGAGTACGCTTAATACAACCAAGGCAATGACGGAGTACATATACAACGCAACGGTTTGCTTCATGCTCTGTATCTACTATCTACTGAGTTTCACCGCAAACACAAGCGTTGAAGATGCTATTTCCTTTCTTATTTTCCCATTATAAGCTGTGGCTATAAATTATTCGACTATTACACACATTCATACAATAATGTTACCTACATGGAAGTTAGAAGTAGATAATAATGGAATAATAATGGTGCTCTACCACTACTAGTCTTATCAATCATCATCCGATCGATTTTCTCCCTAAAAATGAAGATGTAGTACGCATTATGGTATATTTCATTTTTATGTGAACAAAAAGCCTCCCTGCTCACCTCATTCGGTCTGAAATCATTGTAATCATAAATATCTATTGAAAAGCTCGAGAAGTTTATTGAAATCGGGTAGACTAAGGTAAAAATACGCCTTAGCTGCTTATGGTTGGTTTCAATTTTCAACAAGCCAAATGAGGTACCCATTGTAAGGTCATAGGGCATACAATTAGGAGGTTTACTACTAATATAAGCAATTATAATAATTATAATTGCTTACTGTACACACTTTTTAACCGATACACATAGTATGAATGTAGGCATAGATGCAATTAGTAGTAAAATTATATTTATTGGGTACCTATATTACCTACATGGTATACATACATTTTACAAGATTTCTGCTAAATACATTGTATTATTCTTAGGATCTAAAACAGGCCAGAAATATTAATTATGCGTATAGAACGTAATTTGTTAATGAGCACTAATGTATCACAAAGTAAAGCTGTGAATTATATAACAGATTTTGTAATACCAATGGAACTCAGTAACCCCAACTGGAACGTAAGGACAAAGTTGTGCTTTGTGTTGTAAGTCCTCAACTATGTAATACCTACATTAATTTTGACCGCAACTGCGTCTAATTCATTTGCTTTGCGGGTATTCACGTAATAATGTTTGTCAATCTCAATTATAAGCCTGAGACAGAAAACAAACTAATAACTATGTATTTGTGATTCAAATACTACAGTAACAAATGCAACAACTTCTTAAGTCGGTCTATTTACATTCGAATTCGTACAAGTGCCCCAGCAGAACGAAACCACTGAAAATTATTAGTCGCATGCTCGACGAAATAATTGGCGGTCAACCTTTGTTTGACAGTAGATTACCAGCGCAATGCATTGCAATTTTCATTGGTCGGCAGGGATAATGGAAGAACTGTACGCTTTATTTACAGAAACTCAGATTGAATTTGTACGATCGTATGACCAAGTAACCTAGCATTAATTCTCCGGAATACACAGTGTAAAGAATATGGCTCTGAGAATTTGGCTTTAACCAGCCGAATTTTAGTTGTCAAGCTTATGGCAGTGGAGTTAATCTTGAAATATTTCTACCAGTTTCTAATAGTACTAATGATAATTACAGCATCGGTAGTTAGTGGTTGGACTAATGGTGTTAATCTATCAGCCTGTCGCGCACGCAGTCGTCTCCCCATCGCATCGGAAGCCAAACTATTACAAAACTTTTAGACGAGATTGCAAAACAAACAAAGTTTGACTAATTGTAAGTCAAGATCACACGGTTTGCTCAGTTTAGTAAACCATACAATCACATACCACTGTAAGTATACGTAAGTACCACCATACGACTGATGAAGTGGTTGGATTCGAAATAGTTTTGTAAGTAATTGAATAAAAAAGTAGTAATGGCAACTATAGACTGTATTATTTGTGACATTTAGTGGCTTCAAACAGTGTGACTTTGTACAGGGGAGTATATTCCCAATTACTGGTTGCAGAAACACTAGGATTCTTTCATGTGGTGAATAAAAAGTTTTCAAACTTCTGTTTTGCTATAATTAAGTAACATTACTTTTGCCCTTTTGAGGCTTCTATTGTACCTGGGCTATGTTTAGAGCTCGGTAACTTTTCTGTTGTGTTGTGTAAACAATTTTTACCTTTTATATAATGCCAAGAAATTGGGTAATACAGCGTAGTCGAATGGCCTGAAAAATATATTGTTTAGGATACTGAATCTCCCGTAGATAGCACTGTGATTGACTCTATCCTAAAAAACTGTGCCCTGTAATATTTTAAAGAAAGTGAGCTCAGACGATGCGATGCTAAGCTTTCAAATGTTGTGCTGGACCGAAGGAAAGATGCTAGCGAATAGTGCCCTTAATTACTTAGTAGATTGTGATTGTGACTATGAGATCATAGCTTTTCATAATTTTAAAATCCCATTTCTACAAGAGATTTTACACTATCTGCTACTATACGGAAGTCCTTCCATTTTCATAATTATTGTGAGTGTTACGTAAAAGGAGCCAAAGGTTGAATTGACTGCTTCGAGAGGAAGTAAACCACAAACCTGCTGCTTTGGGAGGATTTTGAACTGGTGGTCGAGCTGTTGCTGTTCCGGTGGATGTGACTGGAGCAACGTTTTCATTTCCAGTCTTGACTCCAGCTCCAGCAGATGGTTTCTGTCCATTAGTGCTCCCAGACTGTGTCTGACCTTTTCCTTTTAAGCTTTCAAGCTCCAGCTCTTCTTTCTAAAGATAATTCACAAAGAGACTCCATCCATTATCCAAGTCTCAATCTACCATACGGAAGGATTTCATTTTTATGCAGACACAGCCTCCCATTTCCCATTATGGTCGAAAAACACAGATTTCATTATTTCATCTCATCTCTAATACCCACTCATCTCAGGAATCGAATTCCATTCTGCCACTTTAGAATTTTACCAAGAATGTAGTACATACATAGGACCTTTCAAGCCTTTCCATTTCCTTTATCTTTTCATCCTATGGAGATGGATTTACATTTCCTGGTAGTGTTATATCACCCACAAATAATGTACCAACCTACATATTTTATGTTTCAGGAATGTACTCGTAAACATGTACCTATCTACATGTTTACGAGTACCTAGTACCTAGAACCTTCCGTTTGATAGTGACTTAAGAAGTTTTCCGCCGTCGCTTATCATCACGTTCAGGCGAAATCCACTCAAAATCAATATCACTAACAGTAACCCTTTAAAATTATAGCTATTGTTTCACAGATTCTGTCCGTCCAGTAAAACTTAATTATCTGTAAAAGTAACCAACTAGTGTCATTGCTACCGTAATATGAGAATGAAGGCTAGGCGGCGTTCATCGTCTGGAACGGAAGATTCTGAAGTGTTCTGAAGGCTAAATAGGCTTCATTGAAAAGCAATGAACTTTGTGTTTTTCCGTCGAAGTTCGGTGTGAAATGGCGTGTGACTGTGATCGCTATCAAGCTGGGAAACGGCGGATGGCTGGCAGTATAGCGCATCCCTTCCCAACTCCTAGAAGCATTATAATTGTACTGACAGCACTTTAGCATGAACAGTTTGCGAGCCCGTGTCGGACCATCTTTCACCGTCACCGTGAGAAATCCAACAGATGCATCGGGAGGACCTTGGTAATCCTGATACAAATCTATTACACGGTTGCTAGCATAACAAATATCCACACTAATCTGTCTGATAGCATTTGACATTACAGGCTCAATGTATTACGAATGGTATTATTCGTAGCAACCGCGTCATTCCCTTGATTTTGACTAACACGTCCCATAAAGGTGGAACCTATGTATAGTAATAAAACCGCAATGCACGATAAAATATTTGTTTGCTTTGTTCATCCTCCTTACAAACAGTGTTTTGCGTCTAACAAGTGAGAGTCTAGATTTAACCCGAACATTTGAAGTTTGAAGACAGGTGGGTGTAACTTGAAAACTTACTTATGCAATATGCAATGACGTATGAATTTAAAATTGAATTTGTGCAAATAGAACTTACGGGATGTTGATTAGAATTGGAATTGGAGTTGAAGCCGCCACTATGCTGGATCGATGTTGAAGATGGGAGTGTTTCTAGAGAATTCAACAAAATTAGACGTAGGAATATTAGCATTTATTACTTCGAATACCCCTTTCATATATGTAAAGGATTGTTTAAATACTAGTAGGTAATAGTAGAGTAGAGCAATTTCGATTATTCATGTCTTCATTGTACATTCACAAGAACTGGGAAGGTAAATATTACTTAATTATTGACTAACCACTAACAAGAAGTTTCAGCATCGATTCTAAATTGTTTGCATAGGTTTAGTGGTTTGACGTGAACACAGTCAGTGAGTGTGCCATGGATAGCTATTTTAAATTGCCTTTTGAAAAAGTCATTCGATCTCTGTATGTATGTACGTACCTACATACAATGTAGTGTTTCGTCGAACGGGGCTTTTAGGTACTTTCGGGCAAAGCAAGTGTAAATAAATGTGGAAATTCCTTCAGGTTTGTTCAGCTCTTATTAAGTCTCACAAGGAAGCCGTAAATTGAATATTAAATTTTCAAACAAACTTAAAGTCCATGTTAATTGTCAATATTTGAATGTTACCCTTATGTAAGTCTAAAGTACAGACAAACTTTTTTTCTTCGTTCAATTGAAATATTAGGAATGTACATTAGCACCTAATGACATACTTTCACTGGAACAGAATTTGTAAGTAGACCTTCAACACTGCACTGCAATTACGTTCACTGAATACAGATAGTCAGAGTCAACATTTTTATAGGAAGCCTAATGGCATGAAATAGCACTCTACATACTTGTTGAAATTCTGATTGCATGACTTGTACTGATTCAAAATGACGTCCCTATTACCTTCGTTATACAAGTGCAGTGGGCTGCACTACACTTCGCTTTGCTTTCCATTAACTCCCAGGAATCCATATTTAACAGCCACTGAGAATTGAGAATGCAAATATAATTTAGGTAGGCAACTCCGTGACAAGTGCAAATACGTGGTGCACTTTTTAACTAAAATATAAAATGCTGGCATGAATACTTCCACTGTGGGAATCCTCCGGGGCTCTGAATGACAAATCTTGTCAAGTCATGACGCATTTCCCTTCGTTCATATTTTAATTTCATTCTCCTGGGTGTTTCGTTTTAGTTTAAGTTTTAGAACTTTCTCCGCGTCTCTTTTAACTTGATCCATTTTACTTTTTTTTTTTAAATATATAAGCTGCTTAAGTATGACCATTCGTACGCACGTCATCGTAAGATGTAAGACGTTAAACTTATAACAAATTTTGAAAAAACTAAAGTTTTCTAATTAAAAATGACCATGTTTTTGACTTTTTAAAACTAAACATTTAAAAATTTTACTCATGTTGAGGATACCATTTCCTACTTACGTAAAACTACTAGACAAGTTTAACTAAAAGATCATTCCCCTCGGACTCGGAAATAGAATGATCCCGGAAGTCACACAGACACTCTAGGCATGGGTCCTTAGGAACAGGGCGGATAAAATAACAAAAGTGAAAAAAAATCATCATCTCTTCTAACCGTTGAAATCGAAAACAGGAGCTCTAAAATACGAACGACACAAGACACAACGTATCTTAGTGATTTAATTATGCTTGACTTACGGATTATTTTACTTTTTTGCATGTCAGTCGGGAGTTGTAAGGATGATGCGTATAAAACAAAGTGCCCACGTTTTCTTTCCCATGCTAAAGCGGCACTTGCTGTCGTTCACTTTACGATTCTAAATTACTATAAAGATAACTTGAGTCTAGAAACTTTAGGAAATTGAATTCTTTCCTTCTACCTCTGCCTACGCCGTACGCCTCCTGCCTTCGCTCACTTTGAGATAGTTAAAGAGGAAAAAAACGACACCAACTGCCAACACAAACTACATACATACACATCAACGGATAATGTATGTAACTAAACATACAGTGTACAAGAATAGGATCGATTCCTTTTGTAAGTAATAATGACAATTTAGGTACATACGACGGTGCGCCACACACACACATACACACAGATGGGTTTATTTAAAAGTGTAGCATCCCGACATGCCTGCATTTGCATTTACAATGAGTCCATTCGCCATTCGCTTCCCTTTTTAAGTCGAAAAAAAAAATAAACTGGAAAAGTGAAATGGAAAGTGCTAACATTGTTACAGCGCACTTTCCCCCGAGGCAGTCTAAAATTCACTGAAGAATTCTTACAGCAATGGCATTAAAGCAAACTAGATCGAGCACGTGAGGGAAGTAGAGCGAAGAAGTAAAAGTGAAAGCTGAGGGCAACTACGCAATGCAATGCAATGCCATCCATGCCTTGGCTTGTGTGAGCGGCGGCTTGACTGAAGGGAAGCCTGAAATCTACCATATGCCTACTTATTACTTACGTTCCACCGAATTTGATTACGGATGAGATTATCAAGATTCATGGGCATTTTTTTCTATAGACGTCTCTGAATTTATTTTATATTATTATTACATCCTTCATTCATCCGGAGAGGTACAAGAGAAACACTGAATTTGCACAGTAATTGGAAACCGAGTTACATTGTAGTACATTGTAACAGATGACAAATGCATATACATATGTGGGTCCATACAAGCAGTGAGCAGTAAATTCAGGCATCATTTACAAAATACTATGCGAAATTTAATATGTATTCATGCTGTTGTTATTTAAACATGTTTTCCTCCCTTTTACCATTCCATTTCTATTGGATTGCATTTTCCTTACGATTATTTCTGTGGCTATGACTTTGGCATCCTAGTAGATGAAGTGGATCGAGCATACAATTTTCCATGGAGTGTATGTAGCCCCCAGAATTCAAGAATTCTAAGAATATACCTAATTCCATTTTCATGTCTATTTTACTATTTTGCATTTTACAGCATTGCTAATACGTATTATTGCTCTCCATCCATGGAAATTTTCCAACTATGTCATCTTTGCCTGACTTGGCACTTTGTGAATGACACGAAAGTTTTCCTTAGGCATTCTTCCACTAATTTATGGATTTTCTTATACGTGTGCTTGTAAGATACATATGACTATGACTCGTATCAACACTTTCACTACACTGGAATTGGCATCGATGTAGACATGATTATTGTAGATTTGCACTTTGTGCTGTACAAGGGACTGGGGACGCATGAATGATGCAAGTGAATACAACTAGAATGACTTGGAGGAATTCTGTATTTAGAGAGAAATAATAATAACAGGAAAATTCCGGTTGTCAAAATTGAAAAGTATAACACGGACCGAAAATGGGTGAATCCGGTTTCCATTAATTGTACAGTTGGGTGTATACATACAGAGATGGAAGGAGTGCTCCACTGTGCTAGATTACTGTACATATTGCCCTGAATTCCCAAACTCTGAGATTTCTACTCTTACAAATCATAGTAAGTACCTTCCAAGGTTTGCATGTTATTTCGACGAAGTAATTTGACACATGATTGCGACCTATGTATGTATATGTATGCGCATCGTTTTTGCCTCAAAGAAATGAAGGAACTAGAAAGTCATTACAGAGATTTTTCAATTATAAAAATGTAATTCAAAATACATATGTACTTTCCTAGGTCCTTGGTACGTATGTAAGAATGTATGTGCCCTGGAACTGGAAGCAAAGATCAAAACCAGTTCACTGTTATTCTAAGGCTGTTAGAAAATGAGCAATTCGGAAAGTTTTGAATGAAAGAAAAACAGACAGGGGGGAAAGTAAGCAAGAAATCGATGAAGCTCAATTCTATTTTTTACTCCATAAGTACAACGTGGGAGGCTAGGTGAAAAACGAAAGGCCATTGAAGCTAGTATATACTAGTACTAGTACAGTAGTTACCTACCTACCGACTGTTGCTTTACTGATGCTGTTGCTATTTGGGAAATTTCGTATTCAGAGCACACAAAGTAGATAAGAGCTAGATGTAGTGTGATGGGATGGCTGGGCTTTGACTTTGACTTTGGATTGAGATTTCTCGTGCTCGGGCATTAGTAGTAGCGATAAAGGAAAAAAAAAGCAAAAGTCAAAAAAAAACTGTAGGTACTGTATTAGTTAGGTACCTAGGTAGTTCGTAGTTGCGTGGGTAGATTAGAATTAGGATACGACAGGGCGTTGCTTTAGGATTTTATCGGTATAGATAGGGCTGAGAATGTGAGGCGAACTTAATGCAATGCTAATACCATGGCCATGGCGAAGCGGGATGCTGAATCCTTTGATCAATCTAGAACTGGGCTTCTGGATAAGTACTGGGATCTCAGTACATGAGAAGGCCATATGCAGTTGAGGCTAAGATGAGCTCAAAACAAAACTCAGAATTCCGAAACGACTTGCACTCGTTTTCCCACAGGCACGACATGAGCCAATCTTAATTCCTTAGATGTCCTAAGGCAACTCTACCGGAACTAATACTAATAAAGATACTTAATTCCATACGAGCTCCCCTGTCACTGCAGGTTCGACTTCTATCTTTGTTTTTGTTGATATTTGTCGTAGAAAAGAGCAGTCACCTACCCCGATCTTTGCTCCTTAAAGTAGAGTGGCTACTTCGGTTCCTTCATAAACATTTAAAAGCTACGCAGAAAGCTGGACGGCTGTAGCGTATCAGTATCTCGTACATTGTACTGATACTGCTTTTCACTTTATTTTTATATTCGTCAGGATTTAAAGGTACGGCTACTAAAGTCTGGGATATGTTTTTTATTACAAAATATTGGATGGCATGGCATTGTTATGACATGTCTTTTCTACATGCTTCACATGGTATAATTTGTGTAATGCAGCCTTCTCTTATTGTTAGTTTATCTAGGTTTACGTTTATTATTCAATAATGTATTCTACGTTTCAGGTTTTGTTATAAAGCAACGTCAAATAGATAATATCCTTTGAGTCTTTCTTTTAGAAAATTCACTCTGTTTGTTTCCCATTTCATCTGTAATTGAATAGCCTTCTCGATGCGAGTGCGAGCGGTCCAGTGTATTACAATGAGTCTGCTACACGAGTCTGTGACTTTACTTTGGCAAGTGCCAGACTTCTCGGAAACCGTAGTCTATGTAAAATAACCTCTATTGAAAGCATGAACTTTGAATACAATGATTACACCTATTTGATAGAATTATGCAAAGAATTATGTATATAAAATTTCAGTTAGGCTGGAGGCAGTAGTAATGTAAAGAAGACAATTTCCGCCCAAAGTTGCTATTCAAATTTACCTAGGTACCTTTTCGCTCGGATGTTTGCTGCAAATATATTGTGTAGCTAGTCTATTGTACAGTTTGCTAGTCTAACGGATGAACAGGAAGCGAGAGCTGTCATAACTCTTGTTGAGGTAATCATAACAATCCTATTTCCAAGATCATCTTCTGATGAATCGCAGTATAATTATTACTGCAGATTCTAGCGCGTAGCGACCAAGTTTTGCGACGAGGAACTAAACGCTACAAAAGTTTGCATGAAACTTACTAAGCTTGAAATTTTCAGCTATACGTGTAATCACCTTTTGAATAATTCAAACGTGCAACGACTCTGCCGTTGATAGAGTTAAATAATTTGCCCGTTGGGCATTAGGATTAGCATAAGATATTATTTATTCATTGAAAATGTTCGCATTTCCACGTTCTCTAACTTTGTCTGGAAACGTGCACTGAATTTACGCTACGGTAAGGTATGAAGAATCATTATTCACAACTCAACTCAAATTCAGTGGAGGTCTATTTTCGAAATCTGCAAAATGTTCTAACTTTTTTCGAAAAAAATACAATACTTTGCTTTTTGCACTTTATACTGTGCACCAAAAAACATTCAAAATTTAGAGTTTGCTTTATTACTAATAACATAATACACTTACTTAGGTACTTCTAGAAACTCAGAACGACGGACTTACGTTAGTTCATTGCATTGCAGTTAGTTGTGAGTAGCTTTAAAAAAAGTAGTACATTCTGTACCCTCAAAACCGGAGGTGAAAGTCGGTAAATTACTTTTTTAAAAGTATATAATACTGGCCTAGTTCTAAATTGGGGGTGGACTGGATCTAATTATTTTAAAAAACCCAATCCGTAATGTAGAGCACCAAAAAAAATATAGTAGTAGCCCGCGTACGTTGACAAATAGGTTTCTCATAGCTAAGGAATTTCTCCCTTTTAAGTGTTCCGCTACAAATAGAAAAGACGCGGGCTTGACAGGGAGACGGGAAGAAATAAAAGTAATCACAAAGTACTTTCCCCACATTTGTGGAATGCCCAGTAGGACACACGCGCCTCCATCTCAAATAATCTCTAATAGAATTGTCCAACGGGCTTCAAGGGAAATCAATGGATTGAGTTAAAGTTGGAGTGAAAGCATGGCTCCTTTCCTTTACTTTTCTTCTTGAATTTACCTCGATGTGAGAGTTTGCTTTATGGGAGATGGGACCGATGGCACTTTAGAATGAAAAGGGTTTTTATGTTCCACACAGGTGGTGGTGGCAATAAACCAAATACGCAGTACATCCAACAAATCCAGCTGCACTGCATTGGCATACATAGACGAAGGCCCAAGCTCACAAGTCAAAACCAGACCACACTTTACATCCCAGGACACCACAGCCCGCCACACAATCCGTCGAAATGTCTAAAATGTGTTCCTCCTCCTATTGTTATACACACAAACCACCACACACTCATCCCCTACATACAGAAATACAATAGGAAACATAATTCATTGTCGCTAGGAAATAAAATGTGACGGATTGAGGTAATCCTTGGATAGTGGTTTCGTTTATTACTTGGAATGAAGCTACACCCGAGGGATCTAATAATTATTACATCATCTCATGTATCAGATACCTACTTTCCACCATGACAGTACATACATGCCATCACTTTTACAAAAGTTTTGACAGAAAGTTAGTTTCAAAACTTGGGAAGTACCTACACACATAAGTTATATACAACATACGAGTGGAAACGCCAGAAACTGACAGTGACTTGTGCTTTTTAATGCAGTTGGCCTCCACCTGGTCTAGTCCAGACATATGTGCAATTAGTCATCTGCTCTTAACACTAATGAATGGAGCTTCATATACATACATACGAAGTACCTGGAGTTCCTTGTTTTATTCAACTTTCACTGGAAAATATTTCAAGGGTGTCCACGTGGAATACTTACATACATGGATCTAATATGTTGGTCATACTATAATTGCCAGCTCGCTAACTCGCTAAATTAGGTAAGTTAAAGCGTGGGAAAACTTTTTTGGCCGCAAATGAAAGGATACAGATGAGCCCCAGAGCACACAACACAACACAGCTCATAATCATAATCAACTATAGGTTCTCTCGACGATTCAAGGTTCACAAATTATTTTAGTAGGTCGCTGCTTAGGGAATTTAGAGCAGGGTAGGTCAAAGAAGGTAACACAGTTATGTATATAGCTTTCATCTTTATCAAAAAATAATCGAATTTGTATTGTAATCATTCATGAGACACGACAGTGTCATTTGGAGAAAGTTTCTAGATCTTGTAGCTAAACTGCTACTAAATGCAGCCATGCCATCCATTTTTAATATGCTATGCTATTCAGTAAATTTTCCATTGCATAGCTAATGTATCAATTTCCATCAGCCAAATTAATATCCAAAAGCGTTAAAAATGTATACATAGTACATAATGAACCTTTAAATAAGGTGAAAGTGTGAAAGATATGCACAGAATTTCATTCACAATTCACAAGGCAGGATCAAAAATCTATTCCGCTCTTTTCATTTACTATGTGCATTACATCACGCGGATTCGATAGCATTGAACTGTAAAGGAAGTAATTTGCTTGCACTGAAACCACAAGCCCCAACATTTCTGGACCCGGAAGATTCCACCATGGCATCGCACCGGGGCCGGGACTGAGCGGGCAATGACTTCAAAATATATATTAGCATCCTAAAATAGAACTAACTACAGAGTAAATTTAATGGGTTTCTAAGGCCTTTTAAGCTCCTACAAAATACAATTTGATTTCGCAGCAGTCACTCAAATAACGGACCTGGGATGGAAATATGTTGGTAGGCAAACATAAATGGAGTAATTGAGTTCACAGCTCAGAGAACACCAACTATAAAAGAAGGCACCCCCATATTTTACAGGTCGGTACATAGTTGCTTTTGCTATAACTGTCACTAACGTAAGAATGTATTTATAATACCAACGTCTATATAAATTAAGTGCCTACATCTGGAACTTTCGAGAACGTGCTAGAAATTCCAATTTCAGGGCTTCTAATTCGTCTGTTTGTAAAATACGCACCTGTATGCATCACTAACTGCAAAATTCTAACGCTAAGTAAATAAAAACACTCGTTGACAGTAAATGAGTTGAGCTATTTAATGGAACAGTACTTACACAAGTATTTTCATTAAGATATGCAAATGACTCTGGAACTAAGGATAAGTGCCCCTTGGATTACAATGCCCAAAGTACATACTTACGTACCTATGTAGGTTAATTGAATAAATGTGGTTGGCATGCTCTTAAAGTTTCCTTTCAGCCAAAACTGCCTCCGAGTGAACAGCCTACCGCAGGGAAGATTATCTTCATTTTACACTTCATTATAATTTGGCATGACAAATGATAATGATTAACACCAGGAAGGATCCAGGAAGGAGGTAAGTGCATCACAAGATATATTTGGCAGTTTAAGTCAACGAAACACTAGAGTGTCTTGAATTGATTGTATAGTTTGTAGTACATAGTAGAAAATTGAGGCTAAGGAACTTAGAATAGAATCCAAAAACCAGAGACGCTGAACCCTGTATCTGTACTATAGAAACTAAAACAGCTAAAACAAAGAGGATAAACATTATTACCGAGAATTCGGGGTGCACCCGCAACGCGGCTCATTGACCCCAGCATCATGAGGAGACTCGCGAATAATATCCATTGTCCCGCCATCTCCAAGACTGCCTGTAGCAATTAATTAGTTCCTGGTTCTGTGTATAGGTATGTATATATTCTTCCGAGATTTCAGGGAGTAATTCTGCCAGTAATCTTCTTCAGCAGCACCGAGTTTAACTGTAAGGCAGATAAAAAATATGTATTAGCGTACCCATTAGAGAGTTTAAGCAAACAAGCACGATTTTCATTAAAATCTTGAAAATTAAAACTGAATTTACTAGCCAGGTTTGTGTGTCGTATATGTTCGTGTGGTACTAAATTAAAAAATGGCTTATAACGGTTTAAATACTGAATCATTTTGAGGGCGCTTTCCACGTAATTTTGTTGTAATTCAATTAATTTCTCTTAGAACATTCTCTCTCTCGTACAAACGAAACGTAAACGTATGCAAAATGTCAATGTCAAAGAGTTAAACTGTGTGTGTGTGTGTGTGTGTGTGTAAAGTCCAAAATTCCAATTACTTTTTTTTTAGAGCTGTCGGAGAAAATTCATTATAAAATCAATTAACTCCCCACAGACGCTCCGCTCCTACCGTGACTTCTGTGGAAACTAATGTGCGTCGTGTCCTGTAGTAATTATCAAGTCGAAAAAATGGTGAGTGAGCAGCAGCATTGCCACTGCACTCACTACTACTGCACTGCAACGAAATGTGTCGAGCAGTGAAAGTTGAATGATCCAGAAAATCTTTGGGACATGTGAGGGAAGGAAAGAGAAAGTCATAACCAAGTTTGTACAAGATTGCCAACATTGTTTTACGCTGTCTGTGGGCTTATGTATCTTTAGAATAGATAAAAGTCACTTTACTTGTGTAGGGAAAACCAATCAATGTATAGCCCAGCACGCCCAACAGCCATTAACGCTAAATGTACCTACTGTGGACCAGTCACTGTCATCCCTCCCTAGCGCTCAGAGCAAACTACAGAGAAAGATAAGCTGATGGACCAACTATGGACCATGGACCCACCTAATCTAGCTTTTGTTGGACTGTACGATACGTATTATTACCAGCAACAAAAAAAATGGACCCAAATAGAAATGAAAAAGAAAAAGTATGACATAATTATGTTAGATCGAGCGTAGCAAGAAGAATGTGAAACGACGGCATGAGTCCGACTTTTTTGTTTTAACTCACAGTCGCAATCTTAGGAAAAATACTCTCACAAACTACAATGGAAGGCAATGAATGACGCTTCCGCGCATTCCCTCAGGGAAAATTCATTGCTAAACTTTGCACTCAGTCAGATCCCCAGTCAGATAGAGATACAGCTACAGATACAAGAGCAGTTACGCTACGCTGCACTGCAGTTTCTTCCTTGGCGCAAAAAAAAATAAAAATAAAGAAGAATAAGGATCTACAGAGATGCATTTTATGCATACAAATACACCATATCAGAATATCAGAGGAGTACATGAAAAGAATGGTTGACTCTGCGAGTTGAGATGATAAAAAAGTATCCATTTGCACGACTGAATTGGTCTGACTGACGAGTTTTTTGTGTGTGCGTGTACATGACATGGATCTGTCTGTCTAGAACCCGCAGACGACGAACTTGAAGGGGAAGTGAGTGGACGTGTTGCTGACGATTGTGGATGGTGGTAGAATGGGAAATTCGATTTGTGCTTCCATCCCCTTGAGAATCCTTTGGCTAGGTGATCCAAAGGAATGAAATGAAGTATCATACAGAAGTTACCTACCGACACACTGCGGTCTACGTACCCATTATAAAGAACTGTGCAGCAAGATACAATAAAGTTGTATGTACATCCTCCAAAGATAAGCTACTTACCACCAAATACCAAAGCAGCCTACAGCAGAGATGGCTAGCCAATGCACTGCACTGTGTCAGACCTTAGTTGTAGTAGAAAGACTAGCGTAGACTCAAATGAAAATAGAAGCCATCTCTGGCAACTACCGCCATCAGTATTCATACCCTCAAAGAATTGTGCCGTTGCTACTGCTATACACACTTCTACAATACAATAGTTTTATGAGCTTTGGTATCTCCGGCCTTTGCCAAGGTTCCCAGATAAATATCTGTACTGTCAGTATTATTTGTGCTTTGTAAATACGGGTAGGTACAACTAATGGATTCCTGTATAAATAAATATTGGTTGTTAAGTTTATTAAATTCCCTACGTACATTTGACTGCTTTATAGTTTATTCTCCATTTATTTGATACACCCACGAACACAAGATGGGACGGACACTCAAACATTTTAATCTTTGTGAGTGGAATGGACTGGACTTGGAGTTGAGTTGTTCAAAGAGTTGAAAGGAGTAGCAGCTTGTGAAAAAGATAGAGAGAGAGAGAGAAAGTGCTGTACAGCTGTACTAGAAAGAACTAAACTCGATTATGTCCAGTGCCAAAAAATCCCATGGAAAAGTAATTACAAAGAAACATTTCGGAGATCTAAAGAGAAAGACAGTGTGGTACAGGAGCTCTACATAGAGTCAGTGACAGATGATGACGATGTATGGCTGACCAACCTCAACGACCTCAATGATGCTCTAGATCCAGTCCCAACTTTTAGCACAAATACAAAGGAAGGAGGCTGGAAGAGGGATGAGAAAGAGAATTAGAAGAAAGGCATGGAGACATGTAACTTTCTCCGTGGACGTCGTTCTCGTTCTTTAATTAAATTATTACGTTGTTGCATGCCGACTGCAGTGCACTAAAGCCGTCAATTCATTCCCTCTGTCCACATGGCTCCATAAACGGTAAATGGGAACTGTAAAAGCTCTAACCTTTTCCCAAATTCAGTGCTCTTTTCAATGCTAACTTCTCTATCTACCCAAATTACTAAATACTATAACTGTATACCCTTGCCTTGGTCTTGGTAGACAACACAAGCACCTGGTTTAGATTCTTGAATCAGTACAACGCATCGTGCATACCTTCGTACATGCAGCAGCTGTTCAGGTCTCTGACAGCAAAGCTTAATTATGACTCCTCTGTAACACACTGCAATGCTGGAGTAATTTCTTTGCTGAAAATGTGTTATTTACCCCCAACGACAGAATTATTGTTGGCAAAAAATAACAACGCAATATTTCTCTGTGAGGTAGTTTTTTAGGGAAATAGGAAGTATACCCAGCAATTTTTCTATGACACATCATGCAGTATTACATACGTGATACTTACAACATCCATGCGAACTGATAACGGCGTAGTTTCCTTGTTAGTACACTTTGACAACTACATATGGTAGAAATTACTTTGAATTTATCGCATTCATTTGTATGTACAAGGAATTTATTGACTTAAGGTTGTTTGTATTTTCATTTAGTTGTTGTTATTGTTGCTGGTTCAGGAATTCAGAATGGCACACGCAAGGAGAAGGATGGTCGTCATATCAGGATGGGGCGATGGGGACACAAGGGGAATACAATAATATATTGTGGTGTGACAGGTTTCTTAAATGGAATTCACGCCTACTAGTTTCTGCATGCTCACGTTCCTCCCTTCCTTGCCAACTTCGCTACATAGATTCTTTGAGGAGGAAATCTAAAAGGAAGGGGGATTCATTTCCCAAAATCCCATTTCATCATGCAACAATTTTTGCTCATTTTTTATTTCCTATTCTCACCATGTTTACACTATATTCTCATTTTCGATCCCCGCTCTCTCTCTCATATCGTGCTCAGTAATCTTAGAAACCTCGAATGGCAGGACACGATAGTTCCGGACAGGGAGTTTGAGACATTTTTACATTTTACTGAATAACGGAGCAGTATGTACATGAACGTATCCCACTAAGAAATAAATAATATAAAATATTAAAAGTCGTACAGTCTACAGTCATAAATAGGCTCCATATTTTTATACATTTAAGTAATCCAGACCTAGACCTCCTATTACATTTATAGAGCAAAAAAAGTTTGAAGCGTCTGATTCATTCATGTAGTACATTACATACATGTTTCATAAATTTGGCTTGCATACCTATGTATGTATATGCAGCTTTGATAGGAAAAAAGTTTGCTATATGTACATCTGGGAGCTGGAACAACTGGAGCATGGAGCCTATACTTATATAATGTACATCCATACATATACCATTATACACATAGGGCCAACATTAAAAGTTGTTTTTTTTGCATAGGTACTTAAGACTTGAGAAAAAACTGAGGAAAAAGACTGGGTGGGGTCATGAATGTTTAGTGAACTGTTGTATGTATACACCTACCTATTTAAAGAATATTTATGGAGCATTTTAGGAAGCAACTGCATTAATTTTAGTTGGCTGCTAAATAGATATTAGCGTGCATGAAGGGAAATAAATAATTTACGCGGACTCGTAATTTATTCATGTAAATAATTGCTCTTGGAGATAAAGTTTTACACTTTTTACACTAAACTAACCCATAACTGCAAGGCACTTTTGAGGGCAAAAAATAAAGACCGAGTTACAGATATTAGCGTTAGCTCTATAAACTCTATAGAGCCGCTTGTCTCGTGGTAAGTTGCCAGAATTTTTTCTGTGAATTGTCCAAACTTTGCTGCAACTGCACAGCACGGAAGTTGTGTTATAGACAGTATATACATATGTACATACATATAGTGACGTAGTCCATTGTGATTGTGATGCCTAAGAATAACGAATCAGCTGTTAAGGGAGCATCAACGTAGCTTGTAGCCCTAGAAGTGCTCAAGCCTGTAATACGGAATAGATTCAGAGTCTATCACTAAATTCGTTACATGTGAAAGGGGATAGGCTCCAAAGAGGATTAAAAGTACAAATGAATTTTAATTTGATGAAAGCGTGTAGGCGACGTCTGTATTGTAAAATATACATCGCATCGCATCGGGCCTGTCGCATATGGTATAGAATAGTAGAATATAATAGAATAGGAAAGCAGTATATAATAAGTAGCCTTAATTCTTTTTAATTTGAGGATCAAAAATACCTACTCTCATGACGGCATGCAAACTTTTCTTTGTGGCAAACCGTGGATTCAGTTCAAAGCTGGTATGTATAATTATTATGAACTACTGCTGCGGGCGCGGGTGCTTTTGCACTCATTTCACGGGTCTTTTGACGTAGCTGGTGGTACAGCTTACAATATTATAGGAAGCGGGTGCCTGTCGACATAAAATCGATCTGTAAGTTAGTGCAATATGATTATAAATAATTCACCAGCGTTTAATACTAATGATTCGCCCTTTCATTTCATGTTTTTCAATGAAAGCAATTGCAACCGAATTTTATGGCGACAGCGTGTTATTAGTAATAATGTTTCGTATATATGTAGGAACTTTTATTACGTAGCATTTTAATGCAAGGATTGAAAAAATATTTATTTATTTGTCTGTTGGAGCTTTCACTATTACTTGGAACTTATCGTTAGATGTTGAAATTGACGGACAGGTTTCCACCGCAATACTGAGCCGATCTTTCATGTAATTACATATGTACCTACAATGCAATGTAAATATTTCAAAGGAACTATCCAAGCCACAAGAAAAGCTTCTTTTAATTAGACGTTATGTGTATACGTATAAACCGCAAACCACCCAACCTGTCAGCCCTTTAGAACGGAAATGGTGGTAAACCACATTGTTGTAGACAGTACATAATTACTTAATCACCAACTAAATCAGCCGCATTTCTACAAAATGTGCCGCAATCATTTTAATTAAATATATACATACAGTGGATAGTAATGATAAACTTATTTACCTTCCTACTCATACTTTACATTTTCACTTTACACTGCACTGCGCACTGTCGATACTTGTGTTCTAGTGTCATTGCAAGTAGAAACTTATTCAGTACGTCTTCGTACGACTAATTCTGATTAAAATATTCTGAAATGAATCACAATATTACAAAGCACCAGACGCCCGCGCCAGTGGACCCAGACTAATGCCGAATTCATACATAAAATGCCAAACGTACAAACGTAAAGCCAGAAAGTAATTATCGCAGGAATTTACTGCAGTTGTGTTGTAGGTTTATTACATGCAACCACGCTATAGTTATACTTTGTAATAAAGTTGCAATTGCGTATTGTGCTGGATTTACTAGGAGTTTCAATTATACGTAATTTGATACTAACAATGAGAGAGAAAGCAATCTAGAAGAGTTGAATAAGTATTTAGTAGAAATGTGTACGTCAAAGTCTTCTCTTCACGTGTACACGAGTGTGACTTAAATGATATCAGTATAGCCTGCGTCAGAGCTCTTGTACATACGTGTAACTAGTAAAGTTGCCATTAAATCGATACAAAAAAGTATGTAGGTACTTTATTTAGCGGAGCAACAGGCCGTAGTGTTTGATGTGACGGTTTGCAAATACATAATGAGGTAAACAATGGGCTGTCTGAAAGTGCTTCACATTCGTCTTTGAAAAATACATAGGTACACACTTGTGCACTAAAAACACCAATATAACGAAACCTCATTCACTAAAATAGCAATGGCACGCGTTTTTCTGAATCTATTATTGACCCTATTTACAGTATGCTTTGAAGCTACTCGCAAATTAAACTAAACAAAGGGCAAACGTTGTTCTAGACAGTTTGGTTTATTTGTTTATTGTAAGGCAACTTGTAGGGGTAAGAATAGAATTAATTGATCTAAAGTACCAGCAAATAGAGTGCTTTAAGTTTTCTCCCACTTCTAGAATCTGTAGCTACACAAGTGTTTACAAGAGAATCGTGTTTCTCCCGTCTTTGTTTTATAATTTCAGTATCATATAAACCTAGCAATATTACTATCAATTGTAAACGGTAATAAATTATTAAAAAGAAAACGCTTGGATGAATTTCTTAGGAAATTTACGTAGATATTTAACTAGCGCGTGCAATCAATAATTACCGTAAAACAGTTAATTGACGGTAGCTGTGATGGGAAGTTTCTGAGAACTTACCATAAGAAGCCTTGTCAAAATTTCCACTTTCATTTCAGCCATACTTTTCAATACTCTATATTAATTTTCGATGTTGAGTGATCATTGCAATCCATAATGTTGTATAACTTTCAGTATTTTTTATATTCTCTGCCTATGTCGCATTATAACTTATTTCCTATTACAGAAGTATCCTTATGTAGACAGAAGGCTATTCTACCTATGTATACCATTTTGGAAAAGAATTCACGCTTGTGTAATTTAATGCATTCCGATTCCGACTGACTTTTATTTGCAATCAGAGGTCAAATAACAACTGCGAGGCAAATCCCTGTCTAAATATTTGTAGATGTTGCAGCTCATATAAAACACATACTACGTTGATCAAAAACTAGATTATGAAAATGAATGGGGTCGGCGTCTTTGATTCTGATTGCAGGCACGTTTGATTCCTGCTGAAGGAAAACATTAAATTCCGGCCTCGTTTTGCCTTTTAAAGGTAGAATCAAAGTTGGCGTGTGAGGGAAAACGCAAGTGAAATGTGGCACATATTATTACCACCAGGTAGTTTGGTCGGACAGGGGACGAATATAATAATATGCTAGGCTTCTACCTGAAGGGTATTTGTCTTTAGGTATATACCCTACTATTACCGACACGTATGTATGTATATAACATTTTATAGAACCTACACTGATACATGCAGCTAAAGATCTGCGATAGCTACATCTACGCATTTAACAGCCTATCTACTACATATGTATATCTGCCTAAATCGTCACTGTCACTTTATTATCCATAAATCAATTCCGTTCTCATTTCTTATAGCCAGCAACGGGAAACCTTCTACTTCTGCCCGTTCAGATCGAGAATACATCTAAAAATAAACTAAAATATGTATACAGAAAAGAACATACAGTGAGAATCTGCTGCCAACACTGACACAGGAATTTGTATGACAGTAAATTGCAAAACATTTTTTCTTGAAAATTCTAGGTTTCACAATACTCAAAAAACTATAGTAAAAATTACATGTAAGAATGCGCAGTTGTTTAAATTGACACATAAAAGCTGGGTACATAACACATGCCTAGAATGGAGCTCTGACAAGAGTTTCTATTTCCTGAATGACCTGATGTAGACCATATCACTGCGGGAGGTTTCATGAAAAACTTATTCTTCCATCTTTTCAACTATTCACAAAGAAAATTATAAATGCTATGTAGGTACCTACTATGTTTACAAAGCTCAAAACTAGTTTTTAAAATTCTATAAGCAAGCCTTAGTTATAGAACCGCTCCTTCTGACTATAAATAAGTTCAAGGGAAATGTTGAACTTCAATTTGCAAATTAGAAACCATTCCTTTGACCGAGATTAGCGGGAATTAAGAAAATAAGCCTTTTTTTTATATGAGATCCAAAAATAAAAAGCAGCAATCATTCAAAGTATGTACTCATTTGTGCAAAGTGAGTACGACGCTGTGCGTCAATTTCACCCAAAACCCCATGTTTTTCAGAACAAACAGGATCCGAATGAGCATCATCGTCATTCGTCATGAGTATGATGATAGATATGACAGTTACGATGGTATCCAGTCAGTCTTAATCTGGGGATTGTCCGTTAGTACCAGCCCAGCATGAATTACTGTCATGTTCAGTGCAGTGTAGGGAAAAGAACATGGCAGTCAAGCATTTCATTTCATTTCATTGAAATCGAAAATGAAGCGGCTTTCAAGTGCCACGGCAGGATATTTGCTGGGTAAGCTTGGCCTAAGCTGGTCCACGTCACGTTTTATACGTACAATGTATAATTACTTACAGTGTAAATACTTTAAATACATAATGCTCTTTTAGTGTTATTGCCATCCTTTCAACTTT
>JAQFZC010001561.1:0-29031 GCA_034695205.1 Dicyrtoma fusca | reverse complement strand
GGTCAAAACTAGTAAATGACACTTTTTCAAAACGGTCAAAACTAGTAAATGACACTTTTTCAAAACGGTCAAAACTACACCTTACTAACACGTTTATCTCTTTTTGAAAACAATTTTTACCTTTTTCCCAAACTTTTTTAAGTCTAAATCCTATAATGCGATAATATTTGCAAGGCTCCCGATGGAAATATTGCAGATGGGAAGATACAGGCGGGACGGCCTATAGGATGGTAGTATACATGCACTAGGGATTAACTTAACTGTATTGACGAAAACGAGAGGAACTGGAATGACTCCCTAGTGTGTTTCCCATACGAGATTTTTTTTTATATTCCAGTTTTTATCGGCTCATCACCATGAAACAAGCTGATATTAGTATTATTATTATGTCATAGGTGAGTAATAACAAGCGAGTGAGTGAGTGAGTGATGTCAAGATGATATGAATCTCCTTTCAAAGCGAGAAACGGATATGATAAACCTTGTGAACAGTGACTCTGTTCAGTCTACCTATCCATCTACTTACAACGAGCAGACAGACGGACAGACAGACGGACGAACGGACGGTCAGGGATATTTACAAGTTACGGCCGCTGCATTATGTATTTCCACCATTAGACAATGAGAACAATGACTATCTCAACTGATACAGACAGACATCATAATGCTTATCCTCAAGCCGTCAGTCTTCAAAGAACAGAAGCAAATAATAATTTTTTAATCGAAATGCTAAATTTGCACATAGTGACTGATGGGAAATGTAAGTACATGTGTATGTGTGCAGGTTTTTAGGTACAGGTACACAGCACAGGTCTCACGTGATAATCCAGTTCCAATTTCCATTTCCATTTCCATTTCCAGTTCCAGATCTAAAAAAGGTATGCTGTAGCGGAGTCATAAACAAGGCCCTGAAAAAAAGCCAAGTGGGTGAGCAGGAGCAGCAGTAATGTTCTGAAATATCTGTATGTTCGATCTCAAGTTGGAGGTATGCAATAAAAAGTTGGAGCAAATCCGGCATTGTTCCCTTTTACGACATGAGTGCTCAACCATCAATTTTTCTTTCTTTACGTGATAATACGATTTGTTAAATTGCAGATTAATTATATGGAATGTACTACATCCCATGAATATGCTGGGCTGAGGGGAGATGATAACATTTGGCTCACTTCTACGCATTCAAGTTTCCAATTTTATAGTCTTGATTTATAGCCTTTATCTATAAATGACTCAGTCACAGTGCACGTCGTAACTCTGGAGTTATAGACAAAGCAGGGAGATCCAACTTTTCGATGCAACGTCAGTCAGAACACTATTAGTTGTTTGTTGTAGTACACAGGACGGAAGGAAAAGTTGCCGATACAGAATCTGCGGTGCACGGGAAATGCAGATGGGGCACTAAAATACATTCTCTATACATACCATAAAGGGTCCCGCAATTATGAATTCGATGAAAAACTTGTTGAGTGTATAAGTACTGCTTGCACTTGTAGAGGTTTTTGCCTCTTTCAAAATGTGCAACTACCCTATTTTGCACCTTTAAAAAGCGTTAGAAGCATGATGAGCGAAACATTTTGAAAAAGGTTTGTTTCTTTAAAGGTTCTGGTTCTTTGAAAACATGTAAATATGGTATAGTTGGCTAGTTTTTAAAATGCGTAACTTTATTGTATTTTGTACTTTTAGAAACGCAAATAGCACGGTCAGTCCTTTTCAAACAATGCCTATATCATTTTTTGCACTTTTAAAAGTGTTAATATCACGTTTTGCCGTTTTTAAAAAGCGCCTGTTTCATATTTTGTACTTTTAAAAGCGTTAATAGTACGCTCTGTCGTTTTTAAAAAACGTCCGTATCACATTTTGCACTTTTAAAAGCGTTTTATGAGTACTAGTACGCTCTGAAAGATTTAAAAAACCTGGGAAAACATTTTTGACTTTGAAAAAGGAGTCTTTGAAAATATGTAAATGTGAGTTTTCCCTGCTTGTAAAACGCATATCTTGTATTTTGCAATATAAAAAACTGTGTTACTATGCATAATGTGGTTTATTAGACCAACTTAAATGGTATTGCTTTCATATTTGCAAGTCCCCAACGTAGATCGTGTAGACATAGGTTAGGTAGATGCACATACAGCCCTGGTCCATAAAATGAGAATGCTGCGACTTGCAATGGGAAAGTGCCAGTGCCAGTGTCAGAATGTGCAGTAAAATGTGTGACTCCTGAAAGGAGCAAGTTCACACCAATAACTGCAGCCTATTACCCACTGCACTGCACTGTTTTGAGTCGAAGAAGCGAACACTCTGCTGCCATCAATATTAATTAAGACCCTCAAAGACACTCGTACATGTACGAATGGAAACATTTTTCGTTTAAACATAACTTCTTGCCAACTAAATAACTTCCTCAAATTCTATTCTAGTCAATTCCATTCCATCCACTCAGTGAGTCGATCGTTTTCTATATTTTATTACACTTGCACACACGTCTTCGTCCTACCTTGAAAATAAGTCCTTTCCATTATTCCCACTCGAACCACTTTACCGAGCCACAGCGGCTCCACAGGTACACACAGATACATGCTTTTACAATTAAATAAGCTCACGTCACTCTTGTACATGTTTTACTTTTATTCGTAGTCAAAGTTAACCTTGTCAAAGTTGGCGTGTCTACGGACTACGGCCACGGTGCCACACACACACTGTAAATAAATACAAAATAACAAATACATACCGTCTGACCGTCTCACAGTACAGTGACTAGGACAATACAAGCTCATTTCACTCTACGGTGGCAAATAGGAAACTTGTAGAAAATCATTTATTTTACATCTTGATAAGCATCATGGATGATGGAAAAGACCAAAAATACAATGGACACGGAACTAACGTATCAATTTTTCAATTTGCATAAACAATGCACATGAAATGTTTGTCATCCCCAAAACAATTTTCCTTAGAACTGTGGCACTATTGTGAATTTATTTTAAACACCTTCTTAGGGTCCCTCGCCGACAAAGGGAGGCTTAATTTCCATACGGAAGGCAGCACTAATTAATAGAAGTAAGTAGGTACTTACAACATGGAGATAGAGGGTACTACGTAACAGCCGTCATTTATTTATTTATATTTATTTATTCTATGACCTGAAAAGATGGTTATTACATGATGAAATTGAATGCGGATGGAATTGGGGTAAATACTCAAAGTGATAGGTGCTGTAGTCTCTACACAATCAATTTTCCATGGCTTCTCAGTCAGTCAGTCGTTCGTGAGTCCCATGTGATCTCGATCTGATCTGATAAACTCAATAAAATGCAGACTGCAGTCAAGCCACAAGTTATGTTATGAAATTGACAATTGTGACAATAGCGTCATTATTTATGAGGCTCATATTGTGTCATTGTGTCATTGGTTTCCGTGGGAATGAAACATGCCTCCATTGAATTGAAATACAGTCACAGGGAAAGAGGCTTAACGTGGGTGGACTTGTGGAAATTGAAATGATTGCATTGGGAAAATGTATGGATATCCACTCGTATAATAATCTCTATCACGATTTGTATTGGAGGTTTGGAACATTGGAACATTGCATTGGAAGCATCCCTTGGTAACGTTTGTAGCAAATTGCTCATTAGAGTCACAACCCCAGGATTTTGAGTGAGGGTAATTCTTTCGCCTATACACTGCATTGGATCGTGTGGTATTGGGAGCATTAGTGGCGGTCTGGGATCTGGGACCGGTGCCATCAATCCGGTGGGTCATAAAACCGTCCTGCCTCTTTGAATGGATCAAAAATAATATAAATAAAAATCTTTCGACCCTCCCGGCAAAGTAAAGTCCATCGGGAGCCATCCTCTCGTCTGCTGCTCAATCTGCATGGCAAAAAAGACAGCTCCCTGGAGAAATGTGTGTCGTATTAAATTTGGGTAATTTATTCCAAATTCACACCAACACGCTCTGTATGTACGTACAGTGTATCGTAGCCCTGTGGTTCATGCATGTATTTCTATTAATTTGAGCAAAACTGCTAAATACGAGCCCACAGATACAGGATGAGTACGGTGCGGTGCGGTGGGGTGCATCATAGATGGAGAGTTTGATAGAAATAGAAGGCTGTTGGATGATGGCGGAGAGGGATGATGAACGGATAGTGGATGAGATAGTAATAAATTGGGAAGATGACAGCGGCGGTGGCTGGAAGATAGAGGATTTGAAGAACATGAGTAGTGCTTTTGATCTGGGCTGATAAGGAGAGCATTAGCATTGGGATGGTGAGCTCGGAGGTTGAGATTTGAGTGGAATCGTGGATAATGGAGCAACAGTGTAGAGCAAGGCGGCGGGGCAGGGCCCGAGTCCGGGATGATGTATCGAGAGTTGAGATAGATGAATGGACATTAATCTCAGAGACTGTCGTGTTATGTCCCAAAGCACAAAACGAAAAGGACGTCGCCGGCACCCTTGTGGGCTCTTCATGATCATCACCGCATCATCAGCACACGGAAGGACAGATCGTGGCTGCAGACGCATATTGTGGGCGAAAAGTCCAGTCCCCGCTTAAAAGCACGATGGTGTCAGTCCAGCCGTCTATTAATGTCATTTTTGTCTAAGTCCCTACACTCAACTTCCAAGTTTCCATTACAAAAGCTATACACACAGTTGTATACATTTTTTAACAGTGCAAATAACAGTTTTACAATTTTTAATAAAGTCCAAATCCTCACTTTGCACATTTTTAAAAGTACAAGTTCCATTTTTACACGTTTTGAAAAGTGCAAATTCCATTTTTACACGTTTTGAAAAATGCAAATTCCATTTTTACACGTTTTGAAAAGTGCAAATTCCATTTTTACACGTTTTGAAAGGTAAAATTCCATTTTTACACGTTTTGAAAAGTGCAAATTCCATTTTACACCTTTTGAAAAGTGCGAGTTCCATTTTTACACGTTTTGAAAAATGCAAATTCCATTTTACACGTTTTAAAAAGTGCAAATTCCATTTTTACACGTTTTGAAAAATGCAAATTCCATTTTTACACCTTTTGAAAAGTGCGAGTTCCATTTTTACTCGTTTTGAAAAATGCAAATTCCATTTTTACACGTTTTGAAAGGTGGAAATACTATTTACATTATTTTTGAAAGAATGCAAATACCAGTTTTACTACTTTCTAAAAATGTAAATAGCAGCTTTACTATTTTTGAAAAGTGGAAATACCAGTTTTACTTGTTTTTGAAAAGGTTATTTACTTTTTGTAGAGTTGGATAGATAAAAGATTAATTGTTGTGGCCTGCGTTAAAATGACAGTAAACGGACTCTGGACCTCCGTCGCAATGCTTTTAAGCCGGCACTGGACTTTCTCTAAAATGCTTCTCCACCCACGATAAGTAGAAGAGCGAATCTCGCATTATGCCTTCTTCTTTGATGCCCAGATCTCCAGTGCAGAGTGACTCCGTAGGATTTATTAATAAAAGAGACACGTTTCCTTTTTATCGATGCTAAAACTTGGCTTAAAGTCTATTTGTGCCATTCGCATTCATTTCATCCAGGTCATTATGTAATTCTTTACGACTTTCATGGACTCACAAAGTATATGGATTATGAGATGAGATGCGATGAAGGAAATGGGGCTATTTTACAATATTATTACCCACCGTCCTTCAATCTACAGTACAAGATCCTGACGTTCACCGTAAGCCGGGGCTGAGCTTGATTTTTATTATTTTGATATATTGTGCAGCTTAGACTCAGAGTTTATGGGAAGTTGCGGCGGCGGCGGAGGAGGAGGAGGAGGAGGCGGAGGCGATGGAGGAGATTCTAGATTCCGCATACGAATGTGCACTGCATGCTTTACTAGACCAACGCCAAAAGATCTTCCTCGTTTAATGACAGATAATAATATATCAGTAATGTGGCCCCTGCCTGGATGGTAGATTGCTGGGCGCTGCTCGTATTTATATAGAAAGAGATGCAGATAGAATTATAGTCTCGTAGATTATGTTCAGTGGGGAAGATAAAATACTGTGAGAGGATGAAAAATATGTCTGACGATGAGTCTTTGGGAGCAGAAAATATGTAGTTATTTATGAATTATGGACGGAGGGAAATCATATGCGAGTGTAGATGTGTGTACGCTCGTTGGTGCGTTTGCACGGACGCTACGGTCGGTCGGTGCAGTCGGAGGCTTTCTTCGGTATGCACAGAATTACTCTATAGGGATATAGGCATCATGGCACTGTAGACTGTAGACAAACTACATCTGTGCTCGGGGGACTTTCAAGTATGACTTCATAGAAATCTTTTTTTCAGAATACTTAAAATTCATATTTTGCCCTTTTCTGAAAAGCTAATTTTGGATTTTGCGTTTTTCTGAAAAGCTAATTTTGGATTTTTCGTTTTTCTGAAAAGCTAATTTTGGTTTTTTCGTTTTTCTGAAAAGCTAATTTTGGATTTTGCGTTTTTCTGAAAAGCTAATTTTAGATTTTGCGTTTTTCTGAAAAGCTAATTTTAGATTTTGCGTTTTTCTGAAAAGCTAATTTTAGATTTTGCGTTTTTTGAAAATGTGTAAATATACATTTTTGTAATTTTTCTAAGGTAAGGATTTGATTTGACTATTTCGAAAGCTTTTTTTCTGGCCCAGGAAAGTTGAGGTGAAATGGGAAAGGCCCCTCTGGAGTTAGTCGTACATTATTTAGTAAGATGAGCACATAGGAAATGCTATGATAGATTGCAGTGAAAGATGGGCTGACAAGGATGGGGAATGAAACCGTAATTTATGGCACAGACGGCTGGGCTGTGTTGCGGTTGTTTCCCCATTACGAGCCATGTTATCACATTTATCCGTCCATGTTGATGCTCTTAATCGCCACTGAGTCATTGGCACGTCCGTCCCCGCCATGTGGACACTGTCAATTCCTCATCATGTCAAGTCATCCATACTTTGTCACTACTTTTCACTGCCGCATCTCTAAGACGCATCTTCCCTTTCATTCCAATCCCGATGGGCCAGCACTCGAATGAGCCTCCAACTCAACATGAGAGCGCGTCTAACCTCTGATCACCTTCTCAATCAGTCAGTCTCCGTTTCCATGGGAATGAGTAGCAAATAGGCTCCGTGTTTATAATTAACCTTTGAAGCAGTGAACAGAAGTTCACTTGTTATCTGTACTCTGGGCACTTTCCATGTGTTGTATTGTGTAGAATGAACTGTGTACCAATTGGTTGCATGTATTTGTTCAGCCAATTCAGGCAATATTCCTCCGTACATACTATCAGTGAAGAAGCATTATGGCCTCTGTCAAGTTCTCAATTAAAAACCTTGTTCAGTAAGTCCTGCGTCCCCTTAATGCCCTTCTGACGGAAGTCCCAACAAGACAACAATCAACTGGTTAGCTATTTGCGCACAAAACAAATGTTGCTTATTGTTGCAAGGTGTAAATACGGCCATTATGTAGTGGAACATCCTCAGAAATTGCAAACTTTGTATTTACACTACATATTCAAAAAGAGCAAAACTGGTATTAATATTTCAAAAAACGAATAAAAGTATAGTCATTTTCACTTTTTCAAAAATTCTGAAAAAGATGTTTAAACATTGGAAAATGTTTAACACTTTTTTAAAAATGTTTATGCTATTTACACTTGAAAGGAAATCAAGAAAATCGGGACTTTGGTCAAAATAACGTTAACAGAACGCTGGACTTCCCTCACAAAGTGCTTCTTCACCCACGACATGAACACACGTACACATGCATGCGTATTAGCTCAGCGGGTACAAAATAAGGTCAGTCAAATTAGCACTTTACAGTGTCTGGTTTTGGTTGAAAAAAAAATAAACGTTTACAAAGAAACTGCTTTTTTGTTTGCACATCGTACAGTGGATTTTTACAACAAATTTCAGTTTAATTACGCATTGTCTTGAAGAGTAATTTATCATCGGTGTGATTACACGATAATGATGACGACTAACTCCACGATTACTTACGACAACAACAACTAGAAGGATTCCTATTCCGATTACGAGTACAACTGAACAAATGGCATATGGACGGATGGATGGATGGATGGGGAGACAGCTCGAAAACTAGAGCAGGTCTCCAACTACAAAAACTACAACTACAACAAACTACAGTAGCTACATGAGTGCACAAAATACATACATACAGACACCAAACACAAGACTTTGAGACAGTTTTTATGAATTAATCTTGTTGAATGGACGTAGACTCGCATTTAATGTTCATTTCTCATTATTCCAGCTACATATTAGCTCCGACAGCTATTCACTTCTGTACCACTGCCACACAGACAAGTGAGAGAGAGAGAGATGCAGGAAGTCGACAGTTTTATTATTGAAAATAAGTTTTGGCAAGAGCAGCTGTGGCGTTAATTTTAACAACTTGTAAATAAGAAAATAAATCAAACAACGTTATTACCAGTAATAACTTATGGGAGTGTAGGGGATGTGTGATGGGAGCTACGCAGATATGAGCTTCAACTCAGAAGCTATAAAGGGGCCTTTCAAGTATGACGTCACAAAAACGAGATTTTTTCAAAAAATCTTACATTGCAAAATTTTACACGTGTTTATTTCAAAAAGGCTTATACTATGTTTTTGTACTTTTGGAACTCTGCCACTGTCAAGTGTTTGGCTTTCAAACGTGTGTGTGGGGTCACATTTGGAAGGCCCCAAGTAGCACAAAAGGGAATCTTCTGTGCTATATAGGTAGCTATACACATATATATCTATACTGATGGTGATTGTGAATCTGAAAAATACAAAGAGTGCCTGTATGGAAGCCATTGCCATATTACACAAGAGTGTATAAATTATTAAATTGTCTCACTTGATAAGTAGTACATTAATGTTTCCCATCAATTTGTAGCTTCCTTTATTATTGTTTCTTTATGGGTTGACGGGGACTGTTCTGTTCAGTGGATTGGACTGGGACGGGGAGGGAAGGGACGGAGGACGAGTGGTGTCATAAACAATAAAGTGAGCCGCATGAGTTGAGTTGGAAATGTTCGGAGTTTTTAGTTTGACATATGAGAATTGCTCAACCGAGAAAGTACAATATGAACTAATAAATCCACATTCAGCCATGGTCGAGACACTCTGCATGCAATTGTACGGACGGGGATCGAACAGTTCAGAACAGACGGTGGCTTTCGGGTCGAGTCAT
Organism: Dicyrtoma fusca; assembly: GCA_034695205.1. Classification (NCBI taxonomy): domain Eukaryota; kingdom Metazoa; phylum Arthropoda; class Collembola; order Symphypleona; family Dicyrtomidae; genus Dicyrtoma; species Dicyrtoma fusca. Next base: position 19,862 of record JAQFZC010001561.1, on the reverse strand, counting down.
TGGAAGGCCAGTCGTTGAATGGAAGCCCATCATCCAGTGTCAACCAAGTCGGTCAGTCTGCTTTTGTCACTGCTCACTAGTCACCCACCAGTCACACAAGTCCATGTATCCACATCATTGACTTTGACTTCAATACACAAGTGACAGCCGACTCAAGATTTCTATTTCCAATGCCATTTCTACTTCTACCCATTTCAACATGTGAGCTTTAGCTTTGGCTTTGGATTTCGGATTTGGATTCCAATAATAATAATAACAGTACAAAGTCACAATGAACGAAATAGAATTACCACGTAAGCTAATAAATAAAAAAACTGGGAATTCATTGATCCTAAAGTTTGACGTGTACGAGCTACTATAACTTTAAGACTAAGCAAACATGCTGAATAGAAGAAGGCCCTTGCAAGTATGACGTTATACGCAAGTTATAGAAATGATTTTTTTTAAATGTTGAAATGGCTTGAGATTGTTGAGATGCACTTGGCACTTTTTTGAAACTTTAATTTTAGATGTTTATTTTTTTGTTGAGAAGATGCATATTATTTTATTGCACTTTTTGAAACGTTATTGCGATGAATTGTAGTTTTTTCAAAGCTATTTTCCTACCCGAATTTTTTAAAAGGAAAAAATGCCACATTTTGTAATCTTTGAAACTTGAACTTTAGATCCTGCTTTAATTGAGAAGGCGCATTTAGTGTTTTTGCACTTTTTGAAACGTTACTGCCATGCATTATTTGACTTTTTGAAAAATAGGGCGTTTTTACGCCCAAACCGTGTCATATTTGGAAAGCCCATAAATGGGAAGGTAAATTAATAGAAACATGTATAATTTATGCGCTAGAATTAAAATGTGTATTGATCACATTATCGGGATGGAAAAATTTCCACGTGCTGTCCAACTTTTAATACTAGTGTGGCGTGGTACACATATGTACATATGTAATGAAATTCCGGCGGGCCTGTCAGTAAGTGTAATGCGGAGGACACAAAGAGGCCATTGAAGCATTTGTAGCCAAGTTTGGAGAATACCTGCCTGCACTAAAGTGTGTGTTTGAAGCTCGCTTTAGAAATGAAATATTTGGTGTGTGTGGGTTTGTGTGTGGAAGGGATGAACTGACTATGACTAGTGAGTGACAGGATGCCTATAGTTTGGAAGTACCACATGCTCGCTCAATTTACAAATAAATATTTGCGGTCTTTCTTGTGTCGCATTCTACATTCCCGTGACAATGAGTGTGTCTGAGTAGTGAGTACATTTGCATTTGCATTTCCATGTGGATTTATGGGAGCTTTGAATGGAGGGGTTCAGTTGGGCTGAGTGATATACGAGAGCCTGCCTTCCTACCTAGAAAGCACATTTATGGATGATGATGTATTTCATGTATTTATGTGATGCAATGGATGACATAAAACTGCGAACTACGTCGTTTGGGTATCACTCAGTGTTTGTACGAGCATTTGTATGGAACCAGATCAAGAGTGGAAGCTGTGTCAATATTCAAGGAAAGGGAAAGGACCTGACCAGGGCCTCTCTTTCACTCGACTCTGTATCAACTGGGCCTGTAGTCTGTACAGCCACTATTAGGAACCATGCAAATATGATACCGCACAGTGTTCAAAAAACGTTTCAAAAACTGCGAACACATAAAAATATCTAAAATTCACGTTTCAAAAACGTGTAAAATGACACATTTCAGTATTTTTAAAAAGCCATTTTTATGATGCCATCCTTGAACGGCCTCACAAACTCACAGTATAAGTAATAACGTTTCCAAAAAAGAGTAAAAGTTGATACATGCTTTTTCAAAAGAGTCAAAATGTGATAAAACTGTTTTCAAAAAAGAGCAAAATGGTATACACGTGGTTTCAAAAGAAGCAAAATACGATAAAAGCTTTTTCAAAAAAGAGCAAAGCTTGATAAATGCGTTTTCAAAAAAATAAAAATATGATAAATACTTACCTATTAAAAAAAGGCAAGATATGTATAACAAAAACGTTTTTTAAAAAGAGAAAAACGTGGTAAGTGAGTTTTTTAAAAAGGGGAAATGTAAGAAATTGCGTTTTCAAAACAGGCGAACCGTGTTTAACCATTTTTGAAAAAGACAAAGAGTGTCATTTTAGCATTTTAAAAAAAGTAATTTCTCCAATGTGATACTTGCACGGCCCCTTCCATAATTATATGTGGGTATGCCTGCTTGGAAGTGCTAGGCCGTTAAGGCTGCAATTGGTATTGGTATTGATGGTGATAGTGGAAGGCTGGTTGGAGTCGGTGAGACAGGAAGCGGACAAAATTCTAATAGTTAGCTTTTACGACAAGATTAGTTGGGACCATATAATATATTGGTTTTTGGTTTAGATCGGTTAGATTTGAGCATAAAATGGGTGCCTCCCTTCCTCTCTGCCCTCATAAATTAAAATCTCAATCTTAATGGGCCACTAAAATAATGTCAGATTCGCAAATAATCACGAGGAGCGAACAAGGGTGATGATTATCAGGCTTATCTATATGGCAACATTACAGCTTCCAATGCTCCACGGCGGATCGAGACTGGGAAACTGGGGGACGAGAGGAGGCGAAATGCCTTTATAAGCTTTATGAGACTTCTCTCTCTCTCTCCACCGAAAAACCTTTATTACTCAGTCAACATTAACTACTATGCACGGCCAAGGGTCCCTGCAATCCCTTTAACGTATGGCGCATATCCTTGTCATTTCATTATTTCAATCCCAAACTTTTTCCCATTCAAAAATATACCTGATTCAACATACGTAGGTACATACATAAATCCAATCACCGCCTTCTTATTACCATATATGTAGATTCTACACAATTTATAGGGGCTCATCAAGTATGACGTCAGAGAAATAGAAATGAAGTTTCTTAAATGCTAGAATGTCATACATTTTCTACTTTTTTGAAACATCATTTTCCAAATTTTGTACACTTTTTCAAAAGCTGTTTTCTAACGCAAAAGTATGACCACGTCGTGCATAGAAATGAATTATTTTAAATGCTAAAATGCCACATTTTGCCCGTTTTTGAAATGCAAATTTTAGTTTAAGTTTTTTTCAAAGTCTCAGATGTAAATTTTCTACTGTTTTTGAAACCTATATTTTAAGTTCGGATTTTTTCCAAGACGCAGACGTATAGTTTCTCTTTTTTTTCAAACCTAAATTTTAAGTTTGGACTTTTTCCAAAAGGTGCATATAATATTTTTGCATTTTTTTTTAAAACTGTTTGTGTTTTTCAACCCAAATCGTGTAACGTTACATTTGGTAGGAGCCTTACAGAAGGGAAGTGAGGGCTATTGATATACTTTATAATACTTGGAGAGATGTAGTATCTTTATATGTCTAGAGGCCTGTTAACGGTCAGAAAATAAAATATCTTATCTGGTAAAAGGGAGTTCAAAAGAAATAAAGGTAGAGAAGTTTTATTTCCTTGTTTATTGATGGGTTTTATGATAGAGCGGGACGGGTCATTCGTAGGCAAACACATCTACGTATGTATGTATTTATACCCTGTACTCCGTGTAGTGTGTGTGCCGTTTGTATGTATGGAGCTGGAGCTGGTCTTGTAATTAAAACTTTTGTTTCCCCACCAACATGATAAGGGAGAGAAATAGAAAATAAATGTGGAGGGCAATAGGCCATAGTTATTTTGATTGGATGTTTTATATGCTCGAGTGGAGTCGTAAGTAATCTGTTGGTCTTTTCTTTTATTGTTTGTAGTTTTTTTTTCTCAGTCAGGAGTCAGGAACACACAGGCTATAATTTACTCCGTTACTCTGCATGTGCGCCCGAGATATACTCTGTAGCTACACTCACTTATAGGTGTATATACATGTATATCCCGGGTTATTATATTGAATAACAACATATTAATTATCCCTGGAACTGAGCTGGAACACCGGAACATAGGTTTTACTCATATTTTATTTTCGTGTATTGTTATGGCTGCTCAAATACAAATATGACTTACTTTGTTGTGCTGCGAGAGGCAAAAGGGAAATTGAAAGGTTAGACTGGGAAAGCGGCGATGGTTGTACGGTGTCCATAGCGTCGGTAAAGAAGCATTGTGGACTAAGTTCAGTACCCTTTTTAAAGTATTTCCAGCGTCCCCTTAGTATCATTTTGACGTGCATACGTCCACGCTCAACTGTTTACTAGTGTTTCAAAAAGAGCAAATGCAGGTTTTAAGTTTTTGAAAAAGTGCAAACGCCAGTTTTGCTACTTTTTAAAAGTGTAAATGTCATTTTAGTACTTTTGAATATGTGTAAATCCCAGTTTTGTACTTTTGAAAAAGTGCAAATGCCAGTTTTGCTACTTTTGAAAAGTGTAAATGCTATTTTAGTACTTTTGAATATATGTAAATCCCAGTTTTGTACTTTTGAAAAAGTGCAAATGCCAGTTTTACTACTTTTGAAAAAGTGTAAATGTTGTAAAAAGATTCGTTCTTTTGAATATGTGTAAATACCAGTTTTACTACGTTTGAAAAGAGTAAATGCCGTTTAAGAGAGTTTTGAAAAGTATAAATAGCATTTCTGACCAATTTAAAGAAAGTGTAAATACTAGTTTTACTATTTCAAAATAGTGCAAATACCATTTTTACTCCTTTTGAAAAAGTGTAAGTTCCACTTTTAATGGCCTGTAGGTACAAAGATGATTACTGTGACTTCCTTCAAAAGGTCATTTAAGGGCCTTGAGACTTGGGTCATAATGCTTATATGTACGTAGTAGTTGACTGACCCACAGTGCCCCTTCGCCCACGATACGTTTGTAGTGCGTCAATAACAAAAGACTGGGAATAAAGGATGTTGTGTGCCTGCCATTGGTTCGTGGGATGATCGCGGAGTGTATTTGCAGGGCACTTTCCGTCCATAAAATAGTGGGCATTACAGTGCTCGTAATGGAGTTGAGTTGGAGGAAGGAGCTTCTGAGCACTGGTCGTTTGTTAAGCAGTGGACTTATGCGGATTTACGGTTGTTATGATTAGTCTTGTCACCGGTCATATGTACAGAGTGAGTGGTCGTCGAGTAAAGGGATTAAGACGAGCTTGGGAATTAATGCAGTACATTATCATAATCGGTAATCATGCCCATAAGCCATTGAAAGACTGACTGTGAGATGAGAGAGCAGTTCAAATGACATGTCGTTGAGTGAACGAGTGTATAGATTTTATTTTATTGTACGCTCGCCGACGACAGACGAACGAATCAGGATCAAGGGATTCAGATAATATTATCCAGCCGCTCTCCACTCCGGCCATCCACACAGCCACGTACACGCTCCGTCCGTCCGTATAGACGCATCAAGGGGCCTCTCACTTATTACTTGCCTCGTGTAACTGCGCTCAAACAGCTGTTCCAGATCCAAATGTCTTGTATAAAGCAATGCAGCCTTTTTCCTGATGTTAAACTATAGGGTTAGGCACTTTTTGAAAACGTAAATACTATGTTTCGGCATTTTACTTTTACACTTGATAGAAATGTAAATTTCACATTTTGCATTTATTTATTTTTGTGTATAATCATTTTTTTAAAACAGCTCCGTATCCTTTTAACCATTTTTTTAAAAGTATAATAAATATGACGTTTTGCCTCTTTTAAAAGTGTAAATATGACGTTTTGCCTCTTTTAAAAGTGTAAATGTGACGTTATGCGTCTTTTAAAAGTGTAAATATGACGTTTTGCCTCTTTTAAAAACATAAATATGACGTTTTTCCTCTTTTAAAAGTGTAAATAAGACGTTTTGCCTGTTTTAAAAGTGTAAGTATGACGTTTTGCCTCTTTTAAAAGTGTAAATATGACGTTTTTCCTCTTTTAAAAGTGTAAATCATCAAGTTTGATCAATTTTAAAAGCGTGTAAATAATGAATACAACCCTTTCTACAGAGGTCAATCCAGATAGATTGACGTAACAAGTGGGAGCCCCCTTAGTCCGCTTACGTGTCTCTCTAAAGTGCTCTATAAGGCTTTCTCGTTGTTCTGGTTCTGTCTCCTTCGTAACTCGTGGAGAAAAGGGAGCGTATGTACACAGGCGGTGGAGAAGCGCTAGAGCTCAAGATTTAGATGAGCACTTCATGGAGCTTGTCGGTTCACTTTGATCGCTAATCCTTTTATGGCTTTAAGAGATTTTATTAGATGGAAATGGACGGATCACATTTCTGTGCCAGTCTAATCTTTTTCTCCTACTCACTCACCAAGTCATACCTACTTTTATGAAGGATGAGCCTTTTTTTTTCAAATCGTAGCTTAAAGGATGTGCCCAGCAGCTTTTACACGTCGCCGCGAAGTTTACAATCACACACTGCATCTATCAACAACTTGACTGCCTTCATTCAAAACACGACACAGCTACAAACTCATCAAAGAGCGGAGGAGTTACACCCTTGTTTTATAACACTCTCCGCTCCTATACACTCGGACCACTGTATTTATATTTATTCAATTTTTACAACTAAATAGCTTTCCAAGAAATATCTGAGTCACGGATCATTCCTGTCTCAAATATAAGAACTATCAGCACAATTGACAATTGAACCAACGGAGTACAGATATGGCGGTCAAATTGTTACTTACAACTTTTTGTTTTTGACGATTTACGTGCAAGAAAGTGTTTCACATTGACACATTTTAAAAATACATTTTCATATTTTTACGATTTAAGTGAAAACGTGTTTTTCAAAACCAAACATTTTAAAAATGCATTTTCAAACTAAACAGTTTCTCTAAAAGATTCCCCCTTAAATCCTTAAAAATAGTTAAAGCCTTACGCTTTCAAACTTTGCTTCCAAAAACGTTAAAAGCTTATTGCGAAAACCTGCTATCTCTTTGCAATCTCCACTGCAAATTAAAATGCAAATCTACATATGTAGGTATGTATTCGTGTATTTACTTACGCTCCATTCTCATTTCATCTTCATTCAATTTTAATAACATTTGATCTGTCACTTCCTCTGCAATTATCGTTAGGATGTAGATGCGAGAGTTGTTGAGATATAGACGGCTTTAAGCGCATCTATGTACGTATCCACGTAGATATAGGATATAGGGTATAGCAACAAAATTTAATTTCTTATAGGCAGGGTCATTTAATGAAAGGCTGTTCTGTGAGTAAACCAGCTTTCTAAGAACAAGTCTAGTGCTTGCGTATGGTAATAGTACTGGTAGCCCTGTATTTAAATTGTAAATCAAGCTCCTGTGACTTCGGACAGTTTTAATGAGAGGATCTAAAATCTAAATCTGTCATTATGCCGGATTTTATTGTACTTTTTTGTTTTCCATTTCACCGCCCCATCACGGCTCGTATAAATTAAACCATAAATATTTCAACTCTCCACCGTCCATCCATCTCCCCCCATAAAGTGCATGGGATATTTTTGTGAAAAGTGCTTTTAAATCCTCGAGTATTAATTTATATATTCCAAGAGATTCTCGACGTCAGCGGCAACAGTGTAATTCAAGATTAAGCGGAACCCCATTTATGAGCGTCTGTATGTCTATTCATATTGTCAGTAATAGGTTTATTGCACTAAATTATAAATACCCTGACCTGACTCTTTATCTCAAGGGTAATTAACATTTGTTTTTTTTTAAATTTGACGCACTTTGCAAATATAGAGCCAATATAATAATGTCACTACGAGTTGTAAGTCTGGAGGATATAAATATACCTACCTAGTTTGGGTTTATATGGAATTACTGTGTACACCCTGTCACACCATAGCTTACGTAAGTACAAATAGTGGTCAAGTGATTGTGCATGGAGATTACGAGGGATGAGATTATCTGCTTCGGGAAAATTATGCCACGGTAGCATTCTGACAGTCGCTATGGCAGTAGCTATGACAGTAGGGGCCCTGCAAATGTAATGTTTTTAGTGCTACCTACATTGGAGCAGGTCTTTCAGAATAGTCAAAACTTTTAATTTTCTTGGTTTAAAAATAAACGAAATACTATACATACATAGGAACATATTTCTGTCTTCTGTATTAGAAAAACATTAAAACATGGTTATTGAGCTTTTCAAAACCTGCATAACATGCTAGAATTCCCTTTTTAAAAAGAGAAATAAGATATTTGCCTTTTCAAAAAGTATAGAATAGGCTGATTACACACATTCAAAATGGTCAAAACTGGGTATTTACGCAACAAAATGGAGGGTCAAAATATATGATATTTGCTTTTTCAAAAAGTGCACGACATAGTAATTTAAACTTTCCAAAACACGTAAAAACGTCGTAACACCGTTTTTAAATAGGCAGAAAATCATATCGACGATGCAAAAAGTGTTAAATCGATCACTTGCGCACAATTAAAATGATCAAAATGGGGTATCTATGCAGCAAAAAACAACGGTTAAAACGGTTTAAAATTATTGACCCATCCAAACCCAGTTCAAAAGGTTGTTAATTGCATCACAATTGAAATGCCCCAGTTAACTGTAGCTGTACTACAACGGAGACACCGTACTACGGCTAAGTGAAGGGTGAAATGGTTGTGGAAGATGGAAGGAGCGCACTAGCCACCCTCCAACAAGGCCGACAGTGGCATTCTGAGGAATTGATAGTGAGTCCATAATTACGGGATAAAGGTCCATGCTGGGACGGACTAAACGTGTTCACACGTCTCCGTCATAATTCTATTTGTCCAGTGGACCATTGCATGGGATCGGTGGAGTGTCGGTGGGGTTTGTTCCGAGGGACTCTGGAGTGGGACTTCATTTATATTTGGCATGGTTTACGGGTGACTGTGCCACTCTGGCCGTTCATCTCCATTACACTGAAGGGGTCTTTAAATGGCACAGGAAATACTTGATAGCTTTGCATGCTTGAGCAATTAGATAAGGACAGGGACGGGTTGAGGCTGGATTTTGAATGACAGGGCGCTCATCGCCAGTCTCTCTCCGTCGCTTCTCTTCCCCACAATCACGCACACAACACGCATCACACAGAGATTAGTGGCCTCGTCTCCACGTCCGCGGTTTTCCACCTCACGGTCCCACCATCCTCACCACCATCACCCCGGCCTTCCTCCGGCTCCCAATCCCACAGCCACTAAGTGCTTCCTATTTCTCAGCCCAGTACACGTCCAGCCTCGCCCTGCACAGAGCTACCACCACTTTCCACACAGATCACCGAAATAGAGACAGAAGCAGAGCCGAACAACAAACTGAGAGTGAAAACCTTTCCTTTATTCTGGAATGAATAAGCTTGTATTAGGTATCAGTGTGTATGGATGACTGGTGCTTCATCCATAGAAAGCAGTAGCATTTCCGTTTGGGGCCTTGTAGATATTATGCGGAAATTAGGTCCGCCATTGGAAATCAATACATTATGTACTGAATGACTTGACAGTAAAGCAAACTGAGACTGGGCCACCTTTCAAAAATGGGAAAACGTGGTACGCCAGTCCAGATAGTGCAAAACTCGATGTTGTAGTTTCAAAAATGCAAAAACGTACAATTACACTCTTTCAAAAAGGCACAAACCTGTATTTACACCCTTTCAAAAATTCCGACAAACTCCAGTTACCACACACATTTTAGAAAATGCAGAAAACTACTTTTCCTCCTTTTAGGAATTGTAAAACAAGCGTGTATTTACGCTTTTTTAAAAATAAAGAAAACTGTATTTGTATACCTTTCCAAACAATGCAATACACTATAGATAATTATACCTTTCAAAGGTGCAAAAGTCCTAATTGCAACTTTTCAAAAATGTGTCAATATTCATTTTTTCGACATAGTAGCTGAAAGGCCCTTGTTTTAGCCTGGCGCGTTGGTATGGGAAATAGGAAATGGCGAGATGTATGTACTGGCTGGTGCTGGTGCAGGGAAAGTGACAAACTACAAATGCACAATGGGAACAAATGAGACGGCTACTGTGGAGCTCTTTGGTCTTTTTTTTCTTGGTTTGTTTGGAGGTTGATCGTTGGCTGTGGGTTTTTGGGTGTGGATCCCTGGTTTCCGATTTCAATGCACTCGTCCCGATTTCATCTCCTGATTTCATTTGAGCTCTTGAGTGCCGTGTGTGGAACTCCATCGTCAATCCCTGCCAAGTACTCTCCACCAACGTCCCAACCAACCATCATCCTCTTAATTCTTGTCAGTCCTTCCTCTCATCGTCAAGAGATCTTGAGAGCTGATAACTTCCACGGCAGCCCATGGTGACGGGAGGATGCGGCGGGGACGAGGGAACTGGTCCATTCCAGATATATTTGATGGCACTTCTTGAGCACTGATCCATATTTGATAGGCCTTCATTGAATTACTGCTCTTGCGTAGGTAAAGTAGCTCCTGGGATTTCCAGTCCAGATAAAATATATATTTCGATACATTTCTTTAATTTGAATAAAATCTATTAGTTCCTCCGTCCCATGACAAAATAATGACACGAGATTGGAATCAAAAGATAGGCGCTCCTCACTCACAACAAGCTGCACTTTCATCCTGCATTTTTTAATCCTCAAAAGTTTCTCGTTACATCATTCTACTACTTTACACACACTACACACTACACACCAGTACACACAGACAGTTGACAATTTTAGCTTTTATACTGTACACAGTTGTAGTGCGTATGACATCTGGTTTCATTGTAAGTATAGTTTTGTGTGAAATGTATTGTATGTATTGCGTGTAGGGTTGGTTAATAAATTGTGCTGCTTGAATAAATGCAAATGCGGGGATGCTAACGATAAGCTATCAGATAGCTATGGCTACTGTATTCTACCAATTCTACGTAAATCTCGTATCAGTTTCCCAAGAAGCTATCCTGCCATTTGATTCAGATTCCCATTTGTACAAAGAAGGTACATATGTACATAGATGCTTCTAACAGAGCTACTTATTATAGTAGAACGGGGTTTTAGAAGCAGTTTTCATAAAAATGGCATTTGTAAAACACACATTTTGTATAAAACTGCTTTTTAAAAACATTTTTTAAAGAAACACGTTTTTTAAAAGTTGGCTTTCATGTTTCGTCATGTCGTTTTCTAAAACATTTCTTTACGTAGCCCGTAGGTATAAACACTTTTAATGCAATTACATAATTGATCAACAGTAGAAACAGCTTTTCTAAAATAGTAAAAAAGAGCAATACATTCCATAAAAGCCATTTTTCTAAAAATGAAATTGTTTCATTTATAAAGCAACATTCCACCTGGCACGTCATAGGCCATGATTTCTAGAAAACCAACCGAAAATCCTGATTGTGAGGAGCTAAAACGATTGGAGCCAATGGGACTATCAGTAATCGGAGATTTGCCATAAAAATAACGAATGGAAACAAAAGTAGCTAGCGGAACAAGTAGAGATGGAAGGTAAAGGGGTACCCCCGTCAATTATACACAATACTATATGTATATATGTACAGGTAAACCGAGATGGTTTGAATTGGTATTTTTAATAAAAATTTGTGAGGGAATTCAATCTTTAAGGTACAAGAACTAGATGTAACTATGCTGGGCCTGGTAACTACTGGAGCGCTGCAGCTATGCAGCTGCAGGAGTGGAGTAGCGTAGGATTTTATGGCGGTGTGTCTAGCAGTAAGATTTCCTGATCTAGACGAAGGGAGCAATAAAAATCCAAGAGAAAAAAAAACAGAAGAGCACCATAATAAAATTAATCTGTAATTCACAAGTGAATAAAAATATTTCAGCTTGTAAAATGATTAAACTTGTTTTTATTCATTAATTGATGATATTATTATGATTGCGGCTACGGCCACGGAGTGGTGAAGACATGAAAGGAAGACTATCTCCTGGATTTTTAGTATATTTTATTTTCTTCTTATTGTTTTGTAAAATCGTTTGACGCTGCCCTCCCTCCGCCTCGTTCACCCAACGCACCACACCACACACTTTACCATGTAGGCCGAGAAATGGACCTTGCAAAAATGACTGTAAAAAAATATAAAAAATACTTGTTGGAGTTGTAAGATGTAAATTGTGATTCCTAGATTTTCTTATTTATTGCTAGTAGCCTGTAAACATCAAGGTTTTGACCTTGTTAATTTGATTTTTTGATGATTTACCTGTTTGAAAATTTTAATATCATGGTTCACACATTTTTTAAAAGTATGTTTAATATTTGAACACTTTTTGAAAAGGTTAATTTCATGCTGTGACAATTCTTGAAAGATCTAATTTCATGTTTTACCTCTGCTAAAGATGTAATAAAAGTATGTTTTGCTGTTTTTGAAAGAGCTTATTTGGTATTTTTAAATTTTTTGAATACTTCTTTTTACGTTTTAAGCTCCTACAAAAAGGTACGAATAATGTTTTACAACTTTTGAATTGCATAAAGGTAAGTATGACCTTTTTGAAAGGGTTAGTTTTGGGTTCTACACTTTTTCAAAACACTAATTTAGATTTTTGACACTTGTTTTGGCAAGTTAAGGTCGCCTTTTAGGCCCTTTTGAAAGCTGTAAATTCACGTTTTGACCCTGTTTAGTCTTTTGTAAACCCGTGCCCCAACGAAAGTCGTTGTATGGCAGGACGTAATATTTGCAAGAGCCCTTAATGGGGATGCTCATCAGGAGGCAGATGACTGTACGTAGCTGTGCGGAAGACGTGGATCTGATGGACGTTTGAGCGTGTATAATAATATTATGGTTGTCTTTCGTCACGGATCTCTGCGCTCCTCACAGCTCGCCCCTGTACTTAAGAAAGTTGCGATGTCCATCGCCTAATATTAATAGTTGAAGTGTAATCATAATAATAACAATAAACTTTAACAGTCCGTAACGTGGGATTGTGCACACCGTAATTACAGTATTAAGTAACATTCATTTCGGTTTTATCACATGAAATTACTGCAACATAACTCTGATCCCTCGATAAACTTTTTCTTGTCTCTCAATTGCTCTCCTATTGCTAACAATCAGTCAAACTCACCATTTTACTATTTTACCATTTCACGTAGTTTACCTCAACGATTAGAGTCAAGTCAACCATAACTATGAGTACAGTCTATAGCACTTCCTATACCCTATATACTCCCTATACCCACGCTATACCTATACTACCTACCCACTATACTACTCGTTCCCATCAGTCATCAGCACCAGCGCTCCTTTTCCCCTCCCCACCTTTTTTTTTCTTTCTTCTTTTCTGAATCAAGTTTACAACTCTACGTGGAGTCATAACTCTACACGTGATATAAAATAATATAAAATATAATAAAATAAATTACTTCACTATCAACATCCTATAAAATTTATGTACTGATAGACTCTGATTTATTTGAACACTCACGAATGCAGAGCATAGCACACACCCCCAGCTCTATATAGCCCCGGTAATAACATGAATTAAATTACCTATAAAAAGATTACAGCTCTAAATTGTATAAGTAATTAAGAATAAATATAAAAGCATAAAACTAAATAAAATACAATTGTACACTCTGTACAATGTACAGATAAATTCCAGCTGGAGACTCGAAAAAGCAGTCAAATAAAATCATCAAAGTAAAAGCCACCCGGTCATTCCATTCGTCGGCTATACATAGGTATACAAAAATAATATGTGCATGGCTATATAACTTGTTTTATCGGCATTCGCCGGTATACGTGACTGTGACTATACTACCGGTAATCTGCAGGGAATTTAAATTAGAATTATGAGTCCCCTATAAATATGTAAGGACAGCTCTATAGTGCAATCCACTATGCTATGGTAGGGCGAGCAGTAAAACCTGTGACTGTATGATAATCATAAGATAATTGACAGCATAAAATAAAGAACCTGCCAGAAAAGCTCATTGTTTACGTTTTCATTTTGAGCCTCAATTATACATTATAAATGTTAATCTAAATTTATATTGCCACGTAATAAAGAAATAAATTTCCCCCCACCGCCCTCCCCCCTTCTTTTTTCTGCCATAGTCCATCCACTACTGCACTGCACTGCACACTGCAACGCACTGGACAGCCTCCATGACTTTTATGGAGGGATATATTAGCTGATAGACAGTAGTCAGTCGTGTATATTGTAGTTGAAGGGCTGTAGATGTAGATTTACATAAAGATTGCTTTTAAATGGAATATCAAGTTACATTATTCTAGTTAAATGGCTCGACATGACTTTGAGCTCTATCCATGGTCTATCTGTAGCTTGGTCTCCGGTAGGGAACAAACACGTTGTATCGGTCCCTGCATTCGTACGTGGACAGAGCCATGAATTACCATGCAATTGTAAAACTACTAAAACTGCTACCATTATTAGAACAACTCATTAGGGAGCTCACAAATATGACGCTAAGTTACTTAAAAACAAGCTATTTTTAAAAAAAGGCAAAACATTATATTTACCTACTTCTCTAGTTCGCCTAGGAAAATTTTACCTAGGATTTTGGTACTGAAATCACTGTTTTCGGTGATGCATGTTATGGGCCTAGAACTGTGAAGCTGGGATAAGAGCCGTCAACTTTGGAGATATCAGAGGCGAAGAGCCATAATGGTCTCCGAGGACTCAGCCATGCTGAAGGACGAAGGACACGAAGCCAGTCAGTTTATGAATTGAAGCATTGTAATGTAATTGTGATGCCGTCAACGTAACAGCCCTAATCTAATCGTAAGAGAAGTACATTGAATAATGCTCCACTGCTCTCTCAGTCTTCAGTCACAGAAGAGCATTTGCTCGAGATGATGGGCAGCTATGTACGGCCGTGGAAATGAATGGGGAAGCCGCCTTCATGGTTTCAGGTGCTGAGCTGAGGTTCTGCTGTAAAGTTATAGGCAGTCTTTGGTCTTTGTCCGTCCAAGCTAAAGCCAAAGCCAAAGTCAACTGGGCTGCTGTCTATATGTATGTAGGTATGTATATGGTAGATATATAGGCAGGTATATGTATTACGGGGAGTGTAATGAGGGTCTGTCTGTCCGTCTGTAAAGGGGGAAACAGAGCCGTGCATACGGACGGGACTCAGGTACACCGACAACTAAGATATAAAATTTAATAGCCCACCATTAAGTGCCATCCCATCACATCATCTACGTTTCCTTCCTTCCCCAATAACAATAATAATAATGATAATAAATCCATAAAAGGTAATTTATTTCTCTCTCTCTCTCGCACTCTTTTTTCCCTACTCCTTCCCCACTATCTACTTGAACGCGTCACAATATAATTTACCTTTCCAGTCCAGCCTTCACTCATATTATTATCATCTTATTTCTGCAGTCGGCACTCCATGACAAGACAGCCTCTATGTATGGACAGAGGCAGACAAACCAGGACAGGGGCCTGCCACTTATCACAGAGACCAAGTTGGAAAACACTTTTTGTTTTTGGGATTTTACAAAAGCTTTTGTGAGTGTTTGCCAATTTTAAAGCGCTAACTGCATGTTTCTCACATTTTTAAAAAAGTGTAAGTTCCGTGTTTTGCTTCTTTGGAAATGTGCAAATGGGATAATTGACCTTTTTAAAAACTGTAAATGCATTCAAAACGTCTTTTTGAAAACGCTAACTTCATCAGTTACACGTTCTGGGTATGCTAATCTAATGGTTTTGCATTTTTTGAAAACGTTAAAAGCATATGGTTTGCACCGCTTAAAAAGGTACAGCATTTTTGAACATTTTAAAGATGCAAGCTTCAAACAGTTTTGCGCATTTTGAAGCGTGTAAAAATATGGCTTAGTATTTTTATTTTTGGTCTTTTTATAAAAGGCTTTACTGAAATCAAATGGTGTGTCATATTTGCGAGGCCCCTAGTGCATAGCCAAATGATACCCCCACGTTGCATCGTGTGCTTGACGTCTACGGTCTGTATACCACTGTGACTGCAACACGTAGTAAGTTGGTTTGATGGCTCCGCATTTCTCCATTTGTTTTCATTTTATTTTACTTGAACAATAACCTTGTCATCTCTAGAAAATACGACCAGGACGTTCCATTGCGCATTGAATGGCTGGCTCATGTTTATGGTGTCATCAGAATCATCTCCAGCACTTGCACAGACACACATATTCTCCATAAAAATAATAATAATATTTTAATGACTTGATACTTATTTATACATTTTGAAATTAAATCTATTTTGTAACAATGCAATGCAGTTTAGTACGCAGTGGAATTGTCCCATACATAATGTATATTGATGGACGATGAAACGATTCCTGTCATTTGTCATTTGTCGTAAAAGGAAAAAAAATGCACTAAATTCGGTATTCAGCTTGGGCTGTAATGTAAATGCAATGCTTTTTATATCCCAGATATTTTTTTTGGTTTCATTTCCATACTGGATGGATGATGCCCTGTGTGTCCGGCTACATGTGTTCTCCTGAATCATAAAAATGGTGTTCAGTCTACAGATGGAAGACAGAACAATACGAAATAAAATGGGAATAGGTAATAATGTCGGTAATAAAAAAAACGTCAATTGTATCTACTATCTACAGGGCTGCAATACTTTTTTCAACGAAACGTAAAATAACAATAATAACCGAGATATATGTATGTATATAGCTAGGCTATAGCTATAGGGACCTATAGGGCTCGTAAATTGTATTTGTGCGAGAAGTTAATAAAGTATCAGCAGCATTTGTTTGTCGTTTTAACGGCGGTGTCATGTCATTTTAAACACAATTCAGCCCAGCGGTTGCTGACTATATACGGGAAGGGATTACACAAGGCCTACAGCGGGTCCAAAAATCCTACTTTTCCTTAGTGCTATGGAAATATATGCATCGCATTTGGTTTTGGATTTGGTAGCATGGGAAGGGATGAAAATACGTACCTAACTATAAATTGAAATTGCGTCGAAAGGAAAAAAAAAAGAATTCCATAAATTAATAATGTTGTAATAATTGCAGTAATAAATAAAGCTGTATTGTTCCCTTCGTCATTACGTGCAAGCGCATCACTCCTCGAATTTCCGTATAAACCTTTAAATCTCCTGACGGTGCGTCACCGCGAGGTTCGCAGTCAACCACTATGAAAGACAGTGTGATGACAGTGCAATCGCTGGGGCAGTGACAACTTTCTTTCAGATTTTGGACGGAGCCTTCAGTTAAAGTGGTGCGGAATTAGGGGCTTACCAGATGTGAGGGGGGATCTTTTTGGTTCGGGTTGAAATGCTTTAGAAAAGTGTAAATTGGTAAATATCATGTTTATCACTTTTTCGAGGATTAGCTAGAGTTAGATAGAGTGTTTTGTGAAAAATGGAATGAGCACGTGTTTTACACCTTTTCGAAGCTTGTCTTAGTACATTTTATTCTACACCGTTAAAAGACGTAAAAATCTCAGTTTGCACTTTTTGAAATGTTAGTACCTACCTCGGTTTACACTTTTTGAAGAGACAGATAAATCAAGCTTTCAACTTTTTGTCGGTTAAACTATCCCATTTGGCACTTTTTGAAAATTTAGATGTCCCATTTTACCAATTTGGAAAGACCTAAATAACGTATTTTGCACTTTTTAAAAAAGTTCTTTTCCCGTTTTAACACTTTTGAAAAACGTAAATATCACATTCTGCATTTTTTGAAAAGTAGATATCCCCCGTTTCCCCCTATTTTGAAAAAAGTAAATGTCACTTTTTTAACTGCGACTTTTTGAAACAGTAAACGTAGTGTTTTACATCGTTTGAGAACTTAGCTATTCATGTTTTGCCCCTTTCTAAAAATAATCTTATAAATCATGTTACAAACCTCTTAAGATGCATTATGTGCAAGAATGAAGTGTCCTGCTTATAAGTTTTGAAAACATGTAAATAAATTCATTTGAATTTTGTACCAAATGGGTAGACGTTACATTTGGAGGGCCCCTTTGGAGTCACTGGGTGGGGAAGGGAGGGGGTTTAATGGAGGCGGGGGGGGGGAGTTAAAAGGTCGTTTAACAATGATGTCATTTGTTGTCAGATATGGACAGTCCGTAAAAGTTTATTTGTCTGCACTCGTCCTTAGGTATCGGTCCCCTCAGTAGTTTGGGTCCCATACTACCATAACCATTACTGGTTGAAACGAAGCGAAAAGTAGTAAAAAAAATGGCAAAACAGGAAAATTAGTCAACATAAAATGTTATGCACCAGTAGACTTTTAACGCGGCTCAAATGTCTAATAAAGTCATAAATTTATGCTTGAGAACTGAGAGAATGAGGAAAACAATAAATAAATCTGAATTTCCCACCCACTCCAACACACACACACACACAGCTCGAAACTTCTTTTTTTATTCAATTCCTCCTTTTCTCCATCTTCCCCTCTATACCCCGTCCACCCTATGCTCATAAGCCTATATATCCATATATACATATACCAACTACCAACCCCAGGACTACTAATGGATGCACTTGAACATTAAAAATTACACTGAGATATGGAATTATGAGATGACCACTGAGTACTGAGTACGATTATATGCCCAGGCTCAAGACGGCGTACGTAACAAAGCTGAGAGAGGTAAATCATTGAAATCTACAAGGCAGAGGAATCTCCTGACAGCACAAATTACAGATATTGTCGGATGTTAATGTTAAGCTGTAAGACTAAGATTCATGCATGTCCTTTAATTTAAATAGCCATATGTATGAGGAGGGGAAGACGAGCCTGCATTTCCACGTAATTTGTAGTAAGTATCGGTGAACTTTATTATTTTTATTTTTCTTTTTCTTCTGCGTTTGCTATATAGTGATAGATATAGGGGAGCGAGACGTTAGCTATAGTTAGTAGTTGTTATGCCCATTATGCCGCAGAGAGGGGCATGAAGCAAGTTAACATGGTCTTGAGATTATCTACATATGATATAATAATTGTGATTGTGAGCATGACCAGGGAATTGATGTAAATATGTGTAAAGTACGATCGTTAGTATTTGAACATCCGAGATAAAGATGTATTAAGTAGTGGATAGTTTAAGGATATATAGGGCTATAGGCGTACCTATATGTATTATGAATGCAGCCGTCAGAGCAATAGAGCATCAGAAGTAGATGCCTAGGAAAGGGCTGTCCCAAATATTAAGTTTTAGCGAAGCTGGGTTTTACATTTTGGTTTTACAAAATTACCTCGCTGTGCCTAATAATAACGTAATAATGCCTATAATACAGCCAGCAATTACCTAATGCATTAAAAGCATTAGGTAATTGCACTTTTTGCCCTTTCTTTAAAAGTTGCTTTCTTCATTTAGATTTGACTCTTTTCGAAAACATCAGTGCAACATTATTAACAATTTTAAAATGGTATATTTCACATTTTGACGTCTTTGAAAACGGGAATTTCATGATTTGAGGATTTTTAAAAGCCACTGCACAGTTGTATTACTTTTTAGCACCTTCTGAGATCGTCAGTTTTATGATGGGACACTTTTTAAATGAGAAAATGTGATATTTTCCACATTTTAAAAAGACAGTTTTATAGTTTGCACATTTTAAAAAGTTGAAATTGCTATGCTGGTTAAAATTGTAGAATGTAATATGCAGAAGGCCCCTAAATGCCAGAGAAGAAGATCTGACACAAAGTTAAGAGCAGCAGTAGTAGTTAAGGACATTAATGCCTAGCAAAGGGCATGCTATAGAGTACACGGATATAGACAGTATAGTTGTGGAGTCCGTTGTGCGGGAATAAAGGGAGCTTTGGGAGGGAAGGCAGACTTAATAATCAT
Organism: Dicyrtoma fusca; assembly: GCA_034695205.1. Lineage (NCBI taxonomy): Eukaryota > Metazoa > Arthropoda > Collembola > Symphypleona > Dicyrtomidae > Dicyrtoma > Dicyrtoma fusca. Next base: position 262 of record JAQFZC010001561.1, on the reverse strand, counting down.
AATAATAACAATGATAACAAGAGAAAATGAGTGGAACGACGCTGATTGCTGAATTTTGATCCTGTGATATGTTGAAGCTAAACTAGTTTGTTTAAGTGTAACTAGGATTTTTATGTGCTAGTTTTATTCTCCGCACCATCGCAGGCAGTCGGCAGTCGGCAGTCCTTCCTCTCCGTAAAAGCCCACTCAAGCTAAGTGCACAATGCAACGGTAAGAAATTCGTGTCCGTAGTCGACGGCCGTCGCGCTCGGCCGAGAGCTTG